>SDVV010006579.1:0-18340 GCA_016164225.1 Gammarus roeselii
ATAAATCGTTATAGTGTTGTTGCTTATTGAACTCGGTTTGATTTCAAGTACATTTTATTAATTTCATGTGCATTTGTTCAAAAACAAGCACTGCCGCCAACAAAAATATCCATGTTTTTTTCGATTGCCCTAGTGGCACTCGAGGTGCCAGAGCCTTCATCAGGTCTCGCCAATGGAGCCATAGAAGGAGCGTCAGCCGCGGCACCTGCAGCAGTAATTAGCAAAAACTTCCCAAATGAGGCCTTATATTGCTCCTCAGTGCCCGAGGAGCTGTCTAGTATTACCCTGCATGGTGCCAGGGAGCAAAGACAACATCGGTTTGGAAGCGTTGTGACAGTGGTTTGGGAGCAGATTCTTCCGCTTCTTAGATGCAGATGTTTCCTTATTTTAAGAGTAGATGCATCCTGTTCTGGCAGCAGGTGTTTCCTAGTTTTTGGAGTCGCTCAAATGTGCACGAAAACACTTCGTGAAAAAGGCAGACAAGGTCTCCGTATTATTTTCCAACTCATGCATAACTGTATACAGTCCCTTGCTTGGCTACAATAATATAATGTAAAATAGTACATTGCAATTACCAGGAATTTGAAATGTTGACACGTATTCATTATGTTCTGAAAGTCAAGTACTGTTATTACTGTGATCAGATACTATTTTGTCCGGTAAGTCTGCCATGTAAATAATAGAAGGTATCCAGTGACAAATGTAATTACTTGAGAATGTAGTTTTCAAACTCACGAAGCAATTCCATAGGAATATCCCATAGCATGTCCTTGGCAATATGATACAAGCATTAATTGACGATAGCAAAGAGCAAGTCATTACAATATAATGAAGCGAGTCATTGGCAATATCATAAAGCAAATCACTTTTCAATGTTGTGAGGGTAGGAGAATAGGGCTTTAGAATAAATGAACCTGCAAAGTCTTGGATTCACATGAATTAGATCATTGTACATGGAAATGCTTTCAAAAGCTTAAATAGTATGTCATGATAGAAAAAATACAGAGGCAAGTGAAAAGTCTCTCAAATGATTTTTTGGCGGGCAATTTGTGAGAATTGTGATACATGACAAACCTAAGGGTTTTACGTGATAGATAACACATCAAGTTCATATAATAAAG
Source organism: Gammarus roeselii (assembly GCA_016164225.1). Classification (NCBI taxonomy): domain Eukaryota; kingdom Metazoa; phylum Arthropoda; class Malacostraca; order Amphipoda; family Gammaridae; genus Gammarus; species Gammarus roeselii. The sequence goes on from SDVV010006579.1 coordinate 1,122, forward strand.
TCGTGGAATGTCATGTGTTCTCCAATTTGGGTTGTAATAATACTGCATGCCTTTCAAACATCTGACAGTCGGCATAACCCACATGAGTCAGACGGACCAACTCCATCAAGATGTCTTGCCTGCGGTGGTGGAGTTTGAGACCCTGGCCCCTACGAAAGTCTTAACCCACCCTGTTTCATGTCCTCGCCGTTGGGGATTGCGCCTTGTGCGCAGTCTCTGCGGTGTCGACGTGGACGCAGCCTGTGCGCTGCCCGGATCTCAGGCCCACCGACACATGCATGGCACCAAAGCCACGACATATACACTCTTTGTTTTTAATGGACTAGTGAATAATTCCAACATTTCTCTCCTACAAAACTTCCCTGTTCCACATCAGGTTATCCCTGTTCGCGTCTAGTTGGGGCGTTGCAGTGTGACTGAGGGACATGAACACGCTGCAAGTTTCAATGTCCTGGTGGTTTTATACTACACGCGTTTCCATTTGTTTACTGCCACACAACCCACAAAGTTAATCTAGAAAACAACAAAAACACTCTACCACACCATTAAGCCGGTCACCTCTTTATAATATCCCTCCTCATAGAGCTCGAGTTGAAAACATCAATTAACTGCAAGAAAGTCAATAATTTTGGACAAGCTAACTTTGAAAACTTATGAGAGGCAATAGCGTCAGCAAATAAAATCCTCGGACAAGATGCCAATCAATCGCAAATCAATTTTGAGTGCACTTCGAAATATTGAAAATTTCAATGTCCCTTACATAAACAGGCGAACAACATTCAATCACCCTAAGTACTGCAGAGTCATTCCATTGCAGAGCCATCAGTCACAAAAGAAAGCAAAACACTCGAATAAATAGAAGCATTCACACGAGGATGCTGTAAAAACAGAATATAAAATCAGCAGACGGATTTTTAAGACTGTCCAGAAACGCAAGAAAAAAGATAACAAAAATTAAATTGCGGCCAACGCCAAAAGTAATCCGAAACACTTTTTTCAGTAATATATTGAGCAAAAAAAAATCAAGATCTGTGATCGGCCCTCTTGAAAATGATATTGGTGAGCTAGAAACTGACGACACTAAAATAAGTGTCCTGTTTAGCCAAATTTTCTGTTATGTCATTACGTTAGAGAATGCGGATATTCCTAATTATGATGATATCATAGCGCAACGACAAATAAAAGCCCTCAGCACAGTGAAATTTTCCCCTGCCAAAGTTTTTTGATATATAGAAAAACTGAAAGTTACAAAATTCCCCCGGGCCAGACCAAGTTCATCCCAGAAAACTGAAAGATACTATGAACGAAATTGACAAACATCTACAAACATTTTCACCCAATCTCTCACAAATGGCACCTGCCCTCTCAAGGAGAAGACGCAAACGTCACCCTATATTAAAAAAAAGGGGACACAAAGTGTCACGAAAATTACCGCCCAATAAGTCTCACCTCAGTCATAGGTAAATTGATGGAAAGTTTGATCACGGATAAAGTTTCAGAACTCCTAGAATTAAATCAGGTAATGTTGTACAAACCTGCTGTTTTTTTTAGAAATATAATTGAATTTCATGAAGTAAAATCTACGATCGACGTCATTTACCTTGACTTTCAAAATGCTTGCGACAAAGTTCCTCACAAACGCTTGGTTAGTAAGTTGCACAGCGTCGGCATTCGAGGCAAACTCAATAACTGGATAAAATGCTGGCTCACGGACAGACAGCAGCGAGTCGTACTTAATGGAGCTTCCTCCAATTGGGGAAAAGTTACGAGCGGCGTGCCCCAAGTATCTGTGTTAGGTCAGGTTCTCTTCATAATATTCATGAACGATCTCGACAGCAACATATTCTCGAACATTAGTGAGTTTGCAGACGATACCAAACTAGGAGGATCAGTGCAAACCAAACTCGAGTGTGAGCAGATCCAATTAGACTTGAACAAAATTGTTGAATGGTCAGAAAAATGGCAAATAAAATTCAATCTCGACAGGTGTAAATTTTTGCACATGGTCACCATAACCCTAAACACGAATATTCAATGTCAGGAAAGAAACTGATACCTGCCACCGGAGAGAGATCTAGGTGTCATCATTAGTAACGACTTAAAAGCAGCAAACAATGTAACGATGCAGCCAAAAAAGACAAACTAATCCCTTCGCTGCGCAATAAATCTTACGGAAAATTATCAAGGGTAAGGATAACGTCGAGCGGGCACGTCTATTCACTTTGGATGCGAAAGGAGTGACCATGAATAATAGATACAAAATAGTTAGCAAAGGTTTCACACTCGATATCACGCGCAATTTCTTCACGTATAGGGTTGTCGAAGAATGGAACATACTTTTCGCGGAAGTTGTGAACAGCGATACAATCGGAACGTTCAAGTCACAGCTCGACAAATTCTACCAATATCGCCGCTAAATAGATCCCATCTATAACACTTCCACCAGTATATATGTGAAAAATGGTGTCCGGCATTGACACCCATACGGTTAAATTAGTGCCCGGCATTGGCATCATTACGATAAAAAAGGTGTCCGGCAATGGTACCTGCTCGTGGCCAAATGGTGTTCAGCAATGACGCCGGTCAGCATTGGTTCAACGAGGAATGAAATTGTGACAATCTCTGAACAACACCGTGGGTCGGGGGCTTTCTCTTCAGGTGCTGATATGAGTTGTTTCGAGTATCAACGTTGAATGCTATTTCCTTCAACAAAAACCGGGGCTAAGCAACAACAAGAACAGTCGGCCTAAAACTTCAGAGTTTGTCATACCCTCACAATAGCACACGGTTGTTCTGGCCCTTGGTTTTGTTACAAAGTGAGTGTGTGATCACCGATGCAGGAAACTGTCAAAGTGCAACAGCCCTGTCTCTCCGTGACAATAGTTGTCTCGGGCGTCAGCTGTTATCGCTCGGTGGAAGTGGTTGTCCCTCGGCGTTAGCTGTATTCCGCCGATGTAAGTGGTTATCTCATGCCGTCAGAAGTTATCGCTCGGCGTAAGTGGTTGTCCCTCGACGTCGGCTGTTATCCATCAGTGTAAGTGGTTTTTCGTGACATCAGTAGGTATGTCTCGTGTTATGTGCTTGTCCCTCCGGGTCAGATGCTATCTGACAGTGTAAGTGGTAATCGCTCGGCGTCAGATATTATCTGACGGTGTAAGTGGTTGTCCCTCGGCGTTAGCTGTTATCTGACGGTGCAAGTTTTTTTCCTCGGTGTCAGCTGTATTCCTCCGCTATAAGTGGTTATCTCTTGCCGTCAGCTGTTATCCCTGGGCCTAAGTGGTTTTTCCTCGACGTCAGCTGCTATCCCTAAGTGTAAGTGGTTTACCTCGACATCAGCACGTATCTCTTGGTTTATGTGGTTGTCCCTCATCATCAGATGTTACCTAACGGGTTCAGTGGTTGTCCCTCAACGTCAGCTGTATCAGTCGCTGTTTTTTGGTTTTCCCTTCAGGTCAGCTCTTATCCCTTACTACCAGCTGTTGTCTCTCGACAACAGCTTATATCCCACGGTGTCAGCCGTATTTCCTGGGAGTCAGTGGTTGTCCCACGACGTCAACAGTTACTCTTCGATGGCCGCTGTTATCTGTAGGCGTAAGGGAATGTCCTTCGGCTTCAGCCATGATCCATCGGCGTCAGCTCTTCTCTCGGAGTAATTGTTGTCCCTCGGCGTCAGCTTTCCTCCCTCGGCACCAGCCTTTGTCTCTAGGCACCAGCTGTTGTCCATTTTCGTTAGATGTTGTCTGTCAGCACATGTTTTCTGTCATTCCAGCTCGTCTCGTGAGCCTCTTTTCCACCAAAGCCGTCCCTCGACAGCTGGGGTGGAACAGAGGCTCACGAGACGAGCTGATCGACCTGGCCTGGGATTAGCTTTGAGACAATTTCGTGCTGGATGGACTGCGCTATTATATTAGACGAAAGTTAATTCTGTGCAAGATGGAATCTGATAGAAATCAGTTTATGAAAGCAAGATTGTATTTTCAGGTTAGGATTTCCTTTTGCTATTACCGTATTTTGGAGTACAAAATGAAAGGCTGTATACAAGCTATTAAGAGCTTCTTGCGGAGCTCAATCCTAACGTTCTACATTATAAATTTTAACCAAGTCATAACCACCAATAATACAAACCTAGACACCAACTGGAATCACATTGAGACACGTTGATACCTGACGCTATTGCGCAGTATGCATATGAAAACAATCTCCATGCAGGGATATCGGACACAACAGGCAAAAATATCCTATTTCTGGCGTCTGTAGTGCACATAAAATGATGACTCCGCTGTTGTAATTGTGGATTTTCAAAATCAGGGGTTATCCAGAGTCTAGTTATGTCTTTGGGAGAGACTGTTATTACTTCAAGGAACAGCTAGACGTATAATATTCATTTACGATATGAGTTTATTGTTTGGTAGCAATACCATAGTCATTTTCATTTATGATGTCAGCGAAACCATTATTATTCATACGGCTATTCAATTTTTCAGTTATTACACCATTTATTTATTGGATCGTTTCATCAAGTGTTTCAATACCTATAATAACATATAAAAGAGTTGAATGCTCCACTGTAGAAGATATGTTTTGTTCGTAATGCAACATTACATATTTGGGTGGTCGTTCCTTTGGCAGTGCCTACTTGGGTGGTCGTTCCTCTGGCAGTGCCTATTTGGGTGATCGTTCCTCTGTCAGCGCCTATTTGGGTGGTCGTTCCCCTGGCAGTGCCTATTTGGGTAGTCATTCCTCAGGCAGTACCTACTTGGGTGGTCGTTCTTCTGTCAGTGCCTACTTGGGTGGTCGTTCCTCAGGCAGCGCATATTTGGGGTCGTTCATCTGGCAGCGTCTATTCTACCTGATTCTCCTATTAATGTTATTAATGAATGAGTTTGTATTTACATCGGAGTTCTAAAGTGTTATTGTCGTCATTATAATAAAGACTACCTTCTCAAGACTACCTCTCCAAAATGATCCGCCTTTGAGTAGATGAAGGGCTTCAATAGTTCATTTGCTTGGTAATGAGTATATTTGGTTTAGCAAATGATGTTTGTAAATTGTTGATATGAACATACATATATTTTTCCATGATAATTTCAATCAGAAGTGTTTTGTTGTAAGGTATATCAGGCATTTATGTGCTTATTGTTCCTCCTCGTCTATCATCATTTCATAAATAATCAAATATAATACTGTTTATAGAAATATCCATGCTGGGAAGAGTAAATGGAGACACAAAAGTTATCACGAAAAGTAATTATATAAATTACAATTTGATTTAGGTAAAAAACCTAAATGAGGGCTCCTCTACACCGTGGGAATAAGCAGGCAGACTATCTGGAACATGAGATTTGTCTAGATACCATTACCTATGAAATATAAATAGTCTTGTGTTATAGTGACAGCGAGTTTAAATAACCTTCTCAGGTACAGGCCCGGCCTCTGGTCCAAGTTAAGCTACATGCGCTCTGCACAGGAAGTGCTTTGAAACTAAAGGCCTTGCTCGAAGAAGGGGAGAGACAGGAATTGACCTAATTAAAAACATAATTGAATTTTCATCAGTGATGTGCAAATTGGGGAAATAAATATATGTGAAAGGAATGAGCTGTTGATATAAATATTCCTTGCTATTGGAATAAGTTATAGATATTTTTAATAGTACACATCAATCGAAATTGTGTCAAAATTCCCACTACATTCGTAACAAAATGGTTATTGATTTGTGCTCGGCCTGCTTCAAAGATTGAGGTGTTAAAGGAAAAAGTGTGAAATATGCCAAACATGTTCTTTTCATCTGTCATGTGTTGCTAAAGGTGGAAGTGATAGAAAGCACCAAGCATTTCTATTTCATTGCCCTGATGGCAAAGCCTGCAACGTTGAAGTGAATGAAGTTTTGTACTGTGTTAAAGTCAAGAAGACATCATGAAAGTGTAACGCACGCAGAGGGCAGGAAAATGTCGATATTGTCTGTGCAGAATGTGATGAATGTTTATGGAAATCTTGTTCAGAAGTGTCCGATGCTTGGCTGATGTGCTACATGATGCTGGGAAAATCATTTCAATGGTTTTGTAGCAGGTGTGTGACCTGTTTTGATGTTAGAAACAAAACGGCGGGGGGAAAACATGACCAAACAACTAGTGAGCAGAGTACTGCCAAAACTGCTGATGGTAACTGTACCTTACTGTTCACTGGCAGTCAGAGTACAGGAATGGCAGTTAGTGACCAGAACAGTGATATGGTGAGTGACGTTGGTGTAAATACATATGTTACTGGTATGTAAAATCCAGTGAAAATGGCGATAGGGAAAATGAGAGTGATACTGAAGAGCAAATAGAAGACAATTTGCCAATGCAGGTATTGAGAGTCAAGAAAAGACTGTGGCTTCACCCACCCAGCATGGGAGTCTGTGTAAAATAAAAACTGTAAAAGTGATCAGGAAAATGAAAGTGGCCCAGGAAGGCAAAAACAAAAACTAGTACCAACAGTGAAAAGCCTGAAATACTGCATATTTTATATAAACAAAAGTGCACGTTTGGAGTGTCGGTGACTGAATTTGGCTTTACCCACCCAAAGCGTTGCAATAATTTCATGGATTTGGAAAGGTATAGTTGTAAAAGTGATGAACTCTATAAGAAATTCCATCCAAGGGTGTATAATGGCTCCTATCGTCATACGCAATTCACCACAGAAAAGGTGTGAATAGCTGCATATTAGAAATACAAGAAAACCACTTGAGCCCTCGCATGAAGTAACCACTGCCGCCAGCAGACAAATAAATGTCAATCTGAGCATACTACAGCAATACACAAACATTAACCACGTTGGTTGATGTTTGTGTTGAAGCCGGGTTACCTCCCGGCTTCAACGGGAGGTAACCCTCGGTACAGTGACCAATACAGGCCTACCTGTGATGGCAGATGCCCCCTTGGTGATGCCCGTGTGAGTCAATCTGTGGCGGTACATGGCCATCATCGCTGCAGAGCTGACCAGTCGCAGATGAAAAATCCCTTTTTGGAAACTCTGGAGAGTCTCCTTCCATGCCCTTGCAAGCCAAAGATCCAACTGATGAAAGAGCTGCCAACACTGAGTTAATAGAGGAAACACTCTCAAAAAACATTCACTCTTCATTGGCTTGACTGAGACACACCTAAATGAAAATGTTAAATCAGCTGAGCTCTATGTTGAAAATTACATCTGTTTCAGAAGTGACCGCACATATGGGAAATATGGTTGTGTTGGAGTCTATATGGAAGAGGGTCTTGGAAGCTGTGAAGAGTTGAAGTTTTCCAATGATTACTGCGAGTGTCTTGTTGTTTAAAGTAATAAGCGGAAAACCATAATATGTATAGTGTGTGGACCACCAAACTGCGAGTTTGTCCACCTTGAAGATACGCTCGGAATCTTACAGACGTACGTATCGAACATTGATCAGACTGAATATAAAATCTTTCTCTGTGGTGACTTCAATTTTCCATTCATAAAATGGTTAAAAGATGGTCAAGCGGCGGCACCCACTAGCTATATCATTTGCAAAGGTAACACTGAAGCTGCAACAAATCAAGCTGAATCCCTGTTCAAATTAGTTGATAGATATTTTCATAACAAATTATCGAAAACCCGACAGGAAATAACAATATCTTGGGTCTATTGTTTTACAACTGAGTTGGGTACAAAAAAACATAAGAATAACTAAAACTGCGCAATCAGATCATAATGTGATTGCAATCAGTCTACATGCTGACTTAGTGAGAAGAAACACAGTAAATATCCTTTTTTTCGGAAACATGACTTATCGGCAACTGAACTCCTTTAGTGCAGTTATAAATTGGTAAATATACACAAATCTCTGTTTAATATCGATTGGAAACAACTCATTGATCAGGCAAACAATATGGAGTGAGTAAATAATAACTTTGGTGACATAATATTACTGGTTTGTCAACAACATGTGCTAACAAAATAAAAAATTCCCAAAAAGAAGCAAGCATTAATCAGGAAGGAAATTACAAAGTAAGCATTAAGAAGATATCATCTTGATTGAAACGCGGATAAAAGGTTTGATTGATCAAGAGAGAAGATAAAATTAAGATAAAACTATTGAATCGAATGCAAAAAAGTTTCAGTTGGTCTTTGCCTATGCAGCCAAACTTTCAACCTCTAAAACTAATATCAGCCCTTAAATGTTGGATCTGGTCAACTGGTAGACGAAAACCTAGCTGTGAGCGAGTTGTTGAGTGAGGATTACAAACGGGTATATAGTATCCCAATGCTTTCTCAGACAAATCCTGAAATCCCATCAGAATTTTCACTGACTGATCTTAACACTGACATCTCTGAAAATACAAAAGCCATTGATGACATAGGTAGCAATAGTGCATCCGGACCAGACAACATCCCAGCTGTTCTATTGGAACAATGCATACAGGTACTGTCAAGTCCCCTACAAATGTTGTGGCAGAAGTTTTTGTACATTTCCGATATCCCACAGACCATGGAACATGCCGTCATCTTCCCTCTAGCAAAAGGAGGTAGCCGCACAAGCCATCAAATTACAGACTGGTCTCTTTGACACCACATGAAATCAAAACATTTGAAACAGTAATGGAAGGACGAATATTGAATTTTCTTGAAAAAAAAGGTTCAACTCCAAGCAACATGTTTTCAGAAGTAAGAGAAGTACGTTGACCCAACTAGAAGCACTATGACAAAATAATGGATGGATGGATCAAATGTGGATATTATTTAGCTTGATCTTGCCAAGGCCTTCGCCAAAGTAGATCACAATATATCGGTATCAAAACTATATAAAGATGGCAAACAGGGGAATGTATACAAATGGATCAAATCTTTCTGAAAGACAACTCAAAGTTTGGTAGTGAATGGAGAAACCTCTGCACCAGTAGAAGTCATTAGTGGGGTCCCACAAGGCACTGTGCTTGGACCTCTGCTTTTTCTTAATATTGATGAATGATCTGGGCCAAAGCTGTCCACATACATCAGTCTCATGCTTTGCAGATGATACCAGAGTGCAAGGCATTGCCAATGACTTGAGTGATGTGGAAAGGGTTCAAACTGATCTGAAAGAAATGCTGAAGTGGGCTTGTGAAAACAATATGCAATTTAACGAATCTAAATATGAATCACGGAAAACTAAAAAAAAAATTGACCTTAAAACCCGAGCATCGTATTAGTCTAGCAATAACACAGTTTTAGAAGAAAAAGGAAGCCTGCGTGATATAGGCGTACTAATGTAAGCGAATACTTCATTCCAGGAACAAATTACAAAGGTTATGATGGCCAGTGGCAGAAGACTGTGTTCCTTGACCATGAGAACCTTTCTGTATAGAGATAAAAGGACAATGTTGACTCTTTGAAAACCACTAACCCAACCAGTCATTGATTATTGCTCTCCTCTCTGCATCCCACATAAGCAGAAATATCTGAATAGACTTGAAGAAGTGTAAAGAAGCTTCACCTCTGATATTACGGAGGTAAAGGAAATGGACTATTATGACAGATTAAACGCCTTGAGGCTATACTAAATCCAAAGACGTTTCGAAAGATTATTGTTCATAAACGTTTGGAAAACTCTAGAAAGCTATATTGTCAATGCCAACGAAAAAAATTTAACGAAAGTTATCATGAGAAACCAGGCAAGAATTGGCAGAATGTGTTGCTTCAAAGATACCAAAACTGACGGGCGGCAAAACCATGCAAACCGTTGCATTCACCAGCTTCACGTGCCGGGCTCCTCGGTTATTCAATCGAATGCCATTGGATATACGTGAGATCGAACTGGTGCCGCAATGGTCAGCCTCAGCAAACGTTTTGTGGTTCAAGAGCCGTCTGGACAAATACCTCAGCTGTGTTCCAGATCGACCCCAAATTAATGGATACCCTCACTTTGGGGACAACTCCCTGCTTAACCGCGACGCCAAGCCAAGGTCCGACTGGCAAATGTTGATATAACATTCAAATGCTGGTGCCGCAGCACAAGTGGAGAGTGTCCCACGGATGTGGGCCAGGTGGCAGCCACGCTTTGACCTGCTGTTATTAGCGAAGAAACTCCAATTATCCAAGTAAGTAAGTACAAAACAAACAACGAGATGAATTAGCCAAGGTCTTTCAACATTGAGTGATAAAATACTTTTCGCTTATCATGGATACAAAACCATTTCCTCAGCATGCATTAAATACTATTCTCTTAACAAGGATAAAATACTATTTACTTAGCATGGATCAAATACTATTTACTTAGCATGGATCAAAATATCCCATTGTAGCCTTCTTGTTAAATACTCATGTCAAATTCATCATGCGTTTGACGAGAATTTGCACTCAGAGATGTTATTTTATTGGACGTATACAACCATAAATCCCTGAAGCTTGTGGTGTGCGTCCGCTCTCGACTGAAACAGGTTGCCTGAAGACAACCTTGTTTATAATAACCTCTTATATGGATTAGCCTGAAGACAACATTGTGCAATTGGGGATGTGGTATGGATTAGCATGAGGACAATCTTTTTTATAATGGGCTCTGGTATGGATTAGCCTAGGGACAACATTGTGCAATAAGGGCTGTGGTATGGATTAGCTTAAGACATTCTTGTGCAATAAGGGATGTTGTATGGAGTAGCCTGAAGACACCATTGTGCAATGAGGGCTCTGGTATGGATTAGCCTGAAGACAACATTGTGCAATGAGGGCTGTGGTATGGATTAGCCTGAAGATAACATTGTGTAATACGAGCTGTGGTATGGATTATCCTGAAGACAACATTGTGCAATAAGGGCTCTGATATGAATTAGCCTGAAGACAACATTGTACACTAAGGTTTGTGGTATGGGCTAGCCTGGAGACAACATTTGGCAATAAAGGCTCTGGTATAGATTAGCCTGAAGACAACATTGCGCAATAAGGGCTGTGGCACGTATTATCAAGCAGACAACATTGTGCAATGAGGGCTCTGGTATGGATTAGCCTGAAGATAACATTGTGTAATAAGGGCTGTGGTATGGATTACCCTGAAGACAACATTGTGCAATAAGGGCTCTGATATGAATTAGCCTGAAGACAACATTGTGCAATACGCGCTGTGGTATGGATTAGCCTGAAGACAACTCTGTTTATATTGGGCTCTGTTATGGATTAGCCCGACGAAAACATTGTGCAATAAGGGCTGTGGTATGGATCACCCTGAATACAATCCCGTTTATAATGGGCTCTGGTATGGGTCGACCTGGAGACAACATTATACAATAAGGGCTGTGGTATGGATTAGCCTGAAGATAACCCGGTTTATAATAAGCTCTGTTATGGATTAGGGTAGAGACAACATTGTGCGATAAAGGCTGTGGTATGGATTAGCATGAAGACAACCCTGTTTATAATTGGCTCTGGTATGGATTAGCCTGATAGCAGCATTGTGCAATAAAGGCTGTGGTATAGATTAGCGTGAAGACAACACTGTTTATAATGGGCTATGATATGGATTAGCCTGAGGACAACATTGTGCAGTAAATGCTGTAGTATGGAATAGCCTGAAAACAACCTTCTTTATAATGGGCTCTGGTATAATTAGCCTGAAGACAACATTGTGCAATAAGGTATGTAGTATGGATTAGCCTGAAGACAACCCTGTTTATGAAGGGCTCTGGTATGGATTAGCCTGAGGACAACATTGTGCAATAAGAGCTGTGGTATGGAAATGTCCTGGAGATCATGTTAAGGATGGCCCTTGTAAATGATTACCCTGAAGATAATCTTGTGCAAGATGGGCTGTGGTATATGATTAGACTGGTTACAATCCTGTTTGAGATGGGTTCTAGTATGGCTTTAGCACGCAGACTACCTAGTGCATGCTGGGCTCTGGTAGAGTATTACTAAGGAAAATATTTAGTGCATGATGGGATGCGATGTATAGGTATACGGGCAACAATCCTGTGCAAGATGAGCTGTTGTGTGTGATTCTCCTTTAGACAATCCTGTCCTATATACGTTGTGGTATGGGATTGGTCTGATCACAATGTCTGCAGATTGACAGTGGGATGGGATTCACCTCGATACAATCCCGCGCTAGACGAGCTATAAAGCAAGTTTGTCATAGTAACTGAAATATCTTTGAGATTATCAGGTCCAAGATGGGATGCGAATCTTGATAGAATCTTGTGCCAGATGGACTGTGGTAGGGGATTAGCCTAGGTACAATCGATTGCAGGATGGGTAGTGAATTGGAACAAAACTGAACACCCTCCTGTTTGACATTGGCCGTGGATGGGTTTGGCCTGGATACCATCCTGAGTAAGAGGGGTTGTGGTGTAGGATTTGCCTGAGACAGTCTCGTGCAGGAAAAACTTGGGTATGTGATTGGCCTCCTGGCAGTACCGTGATTATCTGTGACGACTAATTACTAGTGCAATGGAAAGGTATCTGGTGTTGGTGGCTGGTTTCGATGTTTCCCGTGACTGCGTTGCAATCACGGGGAATATCGATAGGGTCGTCAATCTCTCATATGCATATATTAGTAGTAGTAGTTGGCCTGGGACGGACTGAATAGTCTAATTTGCAGTATTCAAAAATTGAATTTTCAGTACAACAAGCCCTGCCTGGATGAGGTGCTCATCATTCATGGGATGACGGAGGCTGACGGCTCCAGCGGAGGGGCTGCCACCTTGACGGCAATAGTCCTATCGTCACATTTTCTTAGTAAGGGTGTGGATTAGTCTCTTATTATAGGTCGAGTGGGTTTTAAGTGTATTTACGTTATTACTTTAACCACATCATGTGGTAAACGGTTCCAAATTGTTGGTATCTTGATTGAAAAGAAGCTCTCAGTCCCTTATTTTCTGAACGGTTTCAGCAGAACTTATTGTTAATTATTTTCGTTCCTTGGGTTATAGTCTCGGTCGAAGAGGCCCTCAAAGCTAGTTCTAGTAAATCGGTTTAAAAATTAGAATGTTACTATTAACTGACCTCTAAGTCATCCCCTTTCAAGTGTCATCAGTTTAAGTTCGTCAAGGCTTTGCGGATGTCCTATTTCTAGGTTTCGGAATCATTTTTGTTGCTCGGTGCTGAACACGTTCCATTTTGTTGATATCTTCTTATCGGCGAAGGGACCAAAATTGTACTGCAAATACCATTTGAGGCCTGACGAGTGAAGTATGTAACTGAAGCACAATGTCCGTGGACTTAATGTGGAAGTTCCTGGATATGATGCCGAGGACTCTATTGCCTTTCTTGCAGCTAGCCTCAACTTGTTTTTTCCACTCGAGATCATTTACGATTAATATTAGAAGGTCTCATTGATGGTCTACTTCAGTCATATGCTGGTCTGCAATTGCGAAAGCAAAATTTAGATTTTGTGATCCAATGTGCATAACAGTGCCATGTGTGCATAACAGTTGTCACTTAAAGGACCAGTCCACTAGTTTATAAAGATCCCCTTGGCAAGGTATGCGATCTTGCTCACAGTCCGCTTTGTGGAATAGTTTAGTGTCGTCAGCAAGTTTTAATATCTTGCTAACGATGTCCGTGTCGAGGTCATTTATAATGATTATAAAGAGAAGGGGCCCAAGAACACTGTCCTGGGGTACAACTGATGTTTCCGTAGCACATTTATTTTTTCCTTGTCCTACACCGACCCGTTGCCTGAGACCCGTGAAACGATTTCAGAGCCACTTGCCCACGTTTCCAGTCATGCCAAATGCCTCCACCCTTCCATGTATGCGGTCAGGGGGGACCTTAACAAACACTTTTTGAAAGTCAACATAAATTCGGTCGACAGCTTTGTTTTCATCTTATATCTTTGTGTCCCTAAGGAAAAGCACAGGAGATTGGAAAGGTAGCTAAGTTGGCTTCTAAAGCCGAGTAGGGTTTCCATGATGCGGTGGTTTCTCACGAGTTGACATGTTATACTTGTTTTTTGTCAATCTTTACAAGGTTCTGCCGACCACAGATGTGAGGCTGTTTGGTCTGTAATTTTCCGTCTCTTGTCTACTAATCTTCTTGAATATCACTGTGATTTTTGCAGTTTTTCAATCTTCTGGAATATTCCAGTGGTCATGGACATGTTAAAGATCTCTGTAAGTAAACTACTTATAATTTCGAAGAGGTTCCGTAACATTCTCTGATGCAGGTCATTTGGTCCTGTAGATTTGTAAATATTTAATTAGGTACTTCATCGACGAGGTAGTGAATATTTTCCAACGATTGCACTTCCCCAGACAGTTCGACTTCCGAAATATTAATATTCACACCCATCTGTGAAGACGGGTACAAAGTAATCTTTGAGTATTGTAGCCATGTCTGCATCGGATAATTTCATATCACCAGCACTATTTCGTATAGGGCCAATATTGTCAGGAGCAACACGTCTCTAGTTCACGTATGTACTGTATATAATTCTTTTGGGTTGCGCTTGACTGATTTGCCACATTTGTTTATTTGTTTCTCCTGGCGCTCCTGACCGGTCTCTTCACTCTTCTACCAGCCGCTCATGCGCCTGTTCTGACTCTGGTGTTGGATTAGTTTCGTGCACTTGGTACAATGTCGGTCGGCGAGCAATTTCTTCTTGAACTGTAGTATTCAGGCAAGAGGGAATGTTTATCTGTACTTTCCTCTCCAAGATTTAGCGCTTGCATGCACTACACTATCGCTAAGATTCGCAAAGGCAATCAACAGCGGTCCCGCCACCGAATTGGTACCCGATTTCGTCCTTCAAGCTGTCAACACTCGTTTTTCGAAAACTATACTTATTCCTTGCTGAATTCTCGTATTGTTTGGTTTGCTAAGATTTCGAGTTCAAAGTATGGTGGTCACCTAAACTGTCACCAGTTCTACTAGTTGTTATTATAGAACAAGGTTCTAGATGTTAGGCCCTTTATTTATTACTGATAGCAGTTTTTATCATAGTGCCAAAATCGACAGCACTTTGGATCATAATGCCTGAATAGAGTGCGCACTGCCATGCATTTCAGGTGATATGTGTAACCCATCAAAAGAAAATACTATACTCTGACTTCATCTTCAGTCTACCGCTAACGATCATAGTGATGTGTTGATCACTTCTTTGTGATCATCAGGTACGGTTCCAGAAGGACATTGACTTCAGTGCAATAGAAAGCCTGGGCCCTCGAATCAAATCTTGTGCACAGGTGCTCAATAGATTATTTCCTTGCGTATTCTTCTCATGTATTGATAGTTTAGTGTCTTTAGTTTGCATTTTTATGAGTCGATTAGCCTAGATTCTATGTACTGCCAAATTATATTCCTGCGTCGTTTTTATTGGTTATATTTTTGTAAACTCTCCTAGCTAATGTCCTGTTCAGTCGTCAAAAGGTTAACAGTTTATACATATATATTTATTTTCTCTCGGTTACTTCTGGTATTCCAATTTTCAACATTTTCATATGTGGCCGGTTCTCTGTAACAAGACCAAAAGGAACTTGTCATAGGTAGTATCATTGCATGAACTGGTTTATTGAAGGTGGTTCATGCTCATATTGAAGGTGGTACATACCCATAATAACTCTTGTAGGTGGGTCATGCTCATAATAACTATAGGATGCCCGGTAGTGACACATTACATCTTTCAGCTTAGAATCGTGCTATGATTTCATAGCACTCCATTTACTGAAATTAATTAATTTTCCCGCCATCTTCTGATACTCCGCCGGTCATGTCTGGTACAAAGTTGATCCCCGGAATCATGATATCATTTCCACAACATTAGGAAGCAGAAGGGAGCAGCTACGAATTAATTCGGCTTTGCATTCAACTCAATCCCGCAAAATGAAGTAACCTTGCGCTAACGCGCATCCAACGATAACGCGCATCCGACTCACTTTTGTACAAATTCCGTTCCGATTTCGTTTTCAATTCATCGATATAATCGACACATCCCGCAAATAATTATAATTATTACAATCATATCTGTTGTCTACAAGAATCAAGGAAAATTGAACTCAAGCACGAGGTACATTTTCTCACCGGTAATCTCTTTACCAGCCTAAGATGGTTCAGGCTAAGTTATCATGTTGCATATTCCATCAATCGTACGCCGCTGAACTAATGGCATGCGATAATTCTGGTAGCCCTGCCAGAAATCTGAGAATACAAGACAGCACGCCGCAAACTTTGTCAACAGGCAGAATAAATCAAACAACAGGCAAGGTAAATCCAGCAACTGAAGGCACTACTCAAGCAGGCCTCCAACGACTCGTCCAAAACAAAGACAGTCAACACGGACACCCGGTTGTTAGCTGTTGAATAAATAAAAAAAACTATTGAAACAATTCCACGAATTCAAAGATCTGATGAAGAGTGAACTAGCTTTAGACAAGCTGACTTGCTACGTTACCACTGCGGGAACATGTTTAGAAGAAGCACATGCACTGCATAGGCAGATGCTTGAAGAAGTTGATAGGGATGATAATATTCCTCAAGAAGAAAAAATTCAAATCGAGGATGAAAATGATGATTCATTGGAACCCTTGAATATTAACCTAGCAAAGGTCAGATGATGGAGAATGGAACTGCAGCCAGCACCAAGAAGTGAAGCTGCTGCATCAGTAAGCAATTCTTCCCTAAGAAGTATGAGAGTCAAGCTACCTACTCTAGAGATGCTGGACTTTAGTGGAAACATACTCATGTTCACCTCATTCTGGCAAAGTTTCAGAACCGTCCAAGAAAATGATGAACTGGAACCTTCTGAAAAGTTTCAATACCTGCAAAGCAAGTTGAAGGGTGCACCAACAAATACACTGGCTGGGGTTTCTCCAACAAATGAGTCCTACCCACTAGCAGTTGCAATGCTGAAGAAGCTGTACGGGAACGAAGATCGCATAAGGATGGCACATTTGGATGCACTTGATGATCTTCCAGCTCCTGCTGCCTAAACTTCATCTCTGCAAGAGTACAGGCACAAGGTGGAAGTAAACCTTTGCCATCTGAAGACAGCAGGAGTAGACCTCAATGACTGCAGGCACTGTTCCTCAATAACAGCACACCGGATCTGGCGCAAACTACCGTCAAGGATCAAAGAAGCCTGCAGTAGGGGCAGAGACCCAGATGCTGCATGGAGTTTGGCAGAATTCCGAGATGCACTCATGTTTGAGATCACTAGACTTGAGAACTGTGAGACTGACTTCAAGCCACAAGTAAACGGAGGCCGGAAGCCAAACTATCAAGGAAGTTCAAGAAGCAATTCCAATGGACACCATTCCAAACCA
>SDVV010006580.1:0-18339 GCA_016164225.1 Gammarus roeselii
GGTCGTGGGTGGGGAGGGCCCGGCCATTATGACGCGGCGGGGGTAAACCAGTGAAAACTGTGGGCCCTGCTGCTGACGACGGTTCCTCGGTACATTCGGGACCCAGAGTGTAAGTTGAGGGGCTACCGGCCGGACCCTTTAGCACAAAAGGGCTAAGTTGTGTCAATGTGAGCGTGTGAGGGTGTGAGGTGCGCCTTGCCGTCGGCCACCCCCCTTTCTGGGGATGCGGCCTAGTGTCTGTATCTGTAACTTGCCCTCATTGAAAAACCTTTACTTATGAGCCTTGCCAAACTATTCTTTATTTGCATGGCTGGGGAACAAATTTTCTGCAATGAGCTTGGTCGTTTCTCTGGTGCTGTAGAATATGATGGGGCACTTCATGGAGGGTCCTCCCCCAGACTCCGGAACAAATAGCTCAACCCTTCCGGCTAAAGACATGGCGGATGACACAATGGTCAACAGGAATTTCAACAAGTTCTTGTGTCACTTTTATAATTAGTAGTTTAGGTGGCCTGTTGACCAGCCTTATCAAGTCTATAGTTATGTTACACCAATATAGGATAAACTAGCTTGCAGTTATAGGTCCCAGCACAAACAGGGGACCTATTAAGTGGCATTAGAGTGATCAACATACATTTTGTTGTATGTTGCTCACAGCTTACCTCAAATGAATAAGGCAATACTGGTAACTTAGGTGGAGCAATTTAGAGATTGGTTCAAACAGGCTTGATAACTAATACAAACACCCCTGTTGTCAAATGCAGCTACACCATGCATTCCAACTTCAGAAGAGGTCAAGCACTATGTAGGGTGTTGAAGAGAGAAGGTGGGAGTGCCTGGAAGTAAGATGGTTAAAATGAGTGACCAAAGCTGGTGCAACAGGTAAGAGTATTGGTGAAACATGGACCAATGTTAATGACACTATAGATGGAGCAATTAAACAAATGGTCAGTTGTGGCAAATAGGTTACGGGTAGCCAAAATTGCAAACTGAAGCTAGCAGGTTAATAGATGCAGTGTCATCTATCATATCTACAAAGTACTAGCTGGTAAGGAGAATGCAGGACGGGTTGGAGAAACAACAGCACAACAATACTGCAGGCAAAGTCGGCAGAAAGCGGGTAGCTCTCGACATGTCAGCCAAGGATAACACTAGGAGCGCCCCTGGCTCTGCTAGCGATTGACTCAGACCAGTCACAGCCAGTTGAGAGCATGCAAGTTGAGCCTAAAATAGGTTGCACCTGCAATAAATTACTGGGAATAAGGTATGCATCTTGTGATGTATAACGTCGTTGGACCCAGGTATGTGCACTAAGCAAGTACAGCAGTTGAGTATAAATCATGCAATCACCCTAGCCACTGAATCTTTGGATGAATTTAGGAGCTCTCAGCACGGTACCCAAGTAAGGTATCTTGTACTCACTAAAATGGGACCCTGATTAAATCTGATGGGTCCTCTCAGATAGAAAAACACATGCAGGGTGCAGGTTGAAGCTGAAGCAGGTATGTACAACTCTGCCTGCCTAACAGCACAAACACAAGGAAGGGAAAAAGGAACAATTAAGTTAGGAGGCATAGCACAAATAGTTATTAAACAAAAGTGGATCAAAGATGTTAATCAGCAAGAAAGTTCTGCTCCTTCAACACTGCTTATCTGACCTATTGTAGGTGGTTCTTCATAATCACCATTATTTTGGTCATTGATTTTTTTCCAAGTCTTGCTGTATGTATTCTTTTTCATGCCTGTAATTCTCACAAACAACATTCTTGATGCAGTATTAAAACAGTGCCACCACATTTGCTAGGTATTCGGCCATGCAATATCATGCAGAGGGACGACGCGACTGCAAGCGCTGCCCCTGGGAGCCTGTGCTCACCACATAGCTACATAATTACTAATAAAAATGGGCACGAATTGGAGGATTTATGATACCCCCCTCGGGCTGCTATTGGTCGGAGATTAGTCAAGCGAGAGCAGGAGTCTCCCTACAATCCGAGAAGGAGGCCGCCAGTACGCTCCTTTACTTGGGCGACGATAGCCGTGTGACGATTGGGCTGGGACTACTTTGGACAGAGGTGTCTCAGTGGTCTAGCTGCATCCAGCCTACTGATGAAGAAGGCGTCGAATTAGACCTAACACCATCAGCTGTTTAAAACGCACACAGCAGGATAAAAATGAGGGCACAGTAGTGAAAGTATACCTAATAGAAAAGCAAGATATTTACTAGCACATGTGCCACCTTATAGGTAGGATTCCAGTGATGTGTAGCTATGACCGCTGATACCTCCGGGCTGGTCCTTTGAGGCAGTTGTTAAGAGTAGAGGTACACTGTGAAAGTAAGTTCCTTTGAGGACTTATGCTGTGTCTTAGTAGTTAACAGCTACAAAACTCACTGGGGACAGCATTAGGAGCATAGTTTTGTCAATCAATCTTCCCTGCAGTTCCAAACACAGTTTATTATTATTTTTAAGCCAGCTCCGAAGCACAATGGCTCATTCCTGATTAGTCAGTGAAAGTGATTTAGCTTCAACGCGAGGCAAGGCATGGAGCAACATTCTGCTGGTGAGCAGTATTGAGCTAAGGCAACGCCCTGGGGTTTATAATAGGAAGACCTTTACTCGATTGTGGCTCAAGTCTATCTAATACTGACGTAACTTCAGAGCTAATCCACTGGCAAGGTATTTAAACAATAAATGGCACCACAGTTCTCAAGGCATGTCCCTTCCTCTGTCGCCATTTATTTCACAGGGAATATAGCCCACGCGGAAGTCTAAACTTGCTGGTCTGCAACTATGGATAAAGCAAGTTCAGTGAAGAATAATAATAGCATTATGAACTCACTATAACAGTATGAAACTCCATGAATGGGATTCCCATTCTCTGTCTTGTCTTTATTTATTTGGTTGTTTATTAATCCATGATCCACTGTGGGTCCATTGGGTCTGACTGCCCGAGGTAGAAATTTGTTCCTTGATTAATAATTTTTCTCAACTTTGCTACTGTAGCCAGCATTGAGTCCAGGATCAAAATTTTCTGTTGAATTGCTGATCTTGTGTCTAGGGCGATGAAGCAACTAATTGGGTGGCAGTTAAGGACTTATGCTTCCTGAAATTCTAGGAAAATAAGACCTAATTAGTAAAAAAAGAGCTTAGTTACTTTGTGTTTAAACTGATAATTCCTGCTCTTTTAGAGAGAAACAACACAAGAAATCAAAGAAAAAGAAGAAGAAGAAGGAACGCGAGAAAGACCGTCACAAACACAAAAGGGACCGCTCAGCTCAGGTAAGTTTAGGTAGCTACATCTGGTGGGTCACTGAGTGTAGGGGTTAACTCATATGTAGGCCTATATGTTGGGCAACTATCAGCAGGAAGTGCAGCAACACTTGTCAGCTGGTGAATGAACTGGTTAACTTTCAAATATACCTAACTCCACCCATCGACATGGGAGTAGCTACCATCAACATAACTGTTAGCATCCATCAACAGGTAGAGTAGTTACACCTGACTGTTGGTCTATTTACTGGTTAACTGATAGGTAGGCCTAACTGTTAGTCATCCATCAACAGGTGGAAAAGCCACACCTGGCTGCTGGTGAGTTAATTGGTCTTACCCAAACATCGACTGGGGTGTAGCTACTCGTGGCAGCTGGTGAGTGTCCTTGGTAACTGATAGATACCCCATCGACAAGTAGTGTAGCTACACCTGGAGTTAGGTAAGCTTATTAGTTGAATTAAAGGTATGCAAGTGGAATACTTGAGCAACTACACATGGCAGCTGGTGAGTGAACTGGTTAACTGATAAGGAGATCCAACCCTGTCTACCATTGACAGGTGGGGCAGTTTCACCTGGCATCTGGTCAGTGTACTGGTAAATTGATTAGTAGGCCTATCGGGAGCCACCTATAGGCAGGTATCTCACTTCTGTGCCCTCCTGACTGTACAGCACATCAGCCAAGTCAAAATGTCGAGCAGGACAGAAAGCACATATGCCAGAACACACCAAATTGAGGGAACACAACAAAATAATTGGCAAACAATTCGGAGATTATGCTTCAGGTAACTGATAGTACAGCAATTGTCACATGATTCCATTTCCAAAAATACAAATATATAAATGTATATTTATATTTATAATAAAAATAATTTGATTAGTCAAATTCAAAACATTCATCATACATGAGATCGGCTACAGCTCGCTTAGAGCGGGTGATATCTGTAAACTGTATTATCCCAGTCGTCAAGCTATTCCACACACCAACACATGATACACTGAAAGACCTACTGCAGACACCAGAATAGCTAAACTTATTGAATTCTTGCTGAAGTTCTGTGTTCGCAGAGAGGTTGTTGTTTTTGGTGATTTTAACTTGCCTTCATAGGATTGGTCGGCAGACGTTTTAAATAATTATCTCTCCCGTTGATTCTCAGTTTTTTGATCGTTTTATTCTTTTTGGACTCACTCAGTGGGTGAGGGAAGGTACTTTTGTTGATTCGGGTAGCATTCTTGATCTGGTGTTGACTACGGAGGAGGATCGGGTGTCTTCTGTGGCGGTTTTGCCTCCTTTTCCGAGGTGCCACCATGCCCCTGTCTTGGTGGAGTATGTCTTTCAGATGAATGATGTTGCGGGGGATCCTGGTTTGAAATCAGTTATGTGTTCTCGTAGTGATTACAGGAGCATGAGAGAGGCTTTAGAGGCTGTTGACTGGCATTTCGAGTTTATGTATGGCGCTGTGAAGGAGAATTATAGTTTGTATCAGTCAATTGTCCATTCACTTGTAGACAGGTTGGTTCCCACTTGAGACTCTGCTTCACGACCAAGCTGGTTGCGGGGCCCTCCTAGTGAGCTGATGACCAGTAGATCTAGGGCTTGGGCGGAGTATAAGCTTTTGAGGGGGTAGCTTGGTAGGCAGCATGGGGAGGTGTTCGCGTCCTTGCAGAGATTTAGTGAGCTTAGTTTTGAGTACAGAATTTTTTCACGCCGCAGCCAGTGTCTATATGAACAGGAATTAGCAGACAACTTCTCTGTTACTCCCAAGATGTTTCACTCCTATATCAGAGGAAGAAAGAAGGGCTGTCCTTCTGTTGGTCCTCTGAAGCTTCCATCTGGTGAGGTTGTTGCAGGTCAGAGAGACATAAGTCAGCTGTTTGTAGACTCTTTTTCGTCTTTTTTTGTTGATGCTGACTCTGCCGGCCCTTCCCCACATCATTTTTCCTGGAAAATTTAGTGGGATTTGTGTGACTAGACTGTTAGTTTCCCAGGTTTTGGGTGGTTTAGACTCATCTTCTGCCCCTGGACTTGATGGCATTCACCCTTGTGTTTTGAAGTCATGCTCTTGGCAGTTGTCATCGCCTTTGTCTCTGATTTTTGCAAAGTCATAAGGCTTGGGAGTTTTACCGGAGGCCTGGAAGGAATCTCGTGTTGTTCTTATTTGTTCCTATTTCAAGAAGTAACCCTCTCAATTATCGACCTGTGAGTCTTACTTCTGTTTGCTGTAAGGTGCTGGAACGGATTATTGTGTCCCAGGTGGTGTCTTTTCTGGAAAATTCTGGCATTTTGTCTGAGGGTCAATTTGGTTTCAGGGAGAGAAGGAGCACCGACGACCAACTTTTGCTTACTTATGGTGAGGTTGCTGATGGGTAGATAAAGGAATGGTTGTTGATGTGGTCTTTCTGGATTCCTCTAAAGCATTCGATGTTGTCGGTCACTCGGTTTTGTTGGACAAACTGAGATGTGTGGGTATTCCAGGTGGACTGTTGGATTGGATTGGATTCGTAATTTTCTGATAGGGAGACGAATGTGTGTTTCTGTGGGGGAGTTGTCAGTCACTTCCCGGAGGTGACAAGTGGTGTGCACCAGGGTTCTGTGCTGGGTTCGCTCTTGTTTCTGCTTTATGTCAATCATATTGCAGCAGGTGTGGCTTGTGAGTGGAAAGCCTTTGCTGACGACTTCAAACTTTATTTGAGTTTCTAACGCGATGTACAAGCAGTTGACCTGGGTGTGTCTTCCTTGGAGAGGGATCTGGATTTGGTGCAGTCTGTGTCGTTGTCATGGAAACTCTTGTTGATCATTGACAAGTGTGTCTATATGCATTTCTACAGGGGCCGTCTTGAATTGGAGCAGATTGATGATAGAATTGCTTATAATTTGAATGGTGTGGTACTTGAGCTTGTTGATTCCTTCCGGGACTTGGGAGTGCTTGTTGACTCGAAGCTGCGGTTCCATCTCCACATGAGGAGTGTTATAAGAAAGGCTTCCACTCTGGCGACCAGTCTGCTCCGCTCTACTGTCAACAGGAGTTCTGTTTTCATGGTCTCTTTGTTTATTACTCGTATACGACCCATTTTGGACTACTGCTCATGTGTGTGGAATGTGGGATATTTGGGGGATCTGAGATTGTTGGAGTCTGTGCAGAGGAGGTGGACCATAAAGTTGATGGGCTGGGATGAGTGGACTATGGTGAACGGCCCAAAGCGATGCAGTTGTTTTCTGTGAGGGGGAGGTTGTTGCGTTCAGATCTTGTGAAGTGTTGGAAGATTTTTCATTGTTCTGTTGATTCAGGTTTGTGCTCTGTTTGAGAGAACTCCGGATGTTGGCTCACATGGGCATTCTTTTAAGCTGGTGGTTCCTCACTGTCAGACAAACTATGAACGCAGATTCTTTTATTCTTGCTGTGTGCAGTTGGAGAGCAGTTGGAGAACAGAGTGGATTCGCGTGTACTGAGATGGTTCGGGCACATGGAGAGGATGGATGAAGGGAGATTGGTGAAAAGGGTGATGAATGCGGAGGCGAGTGGTCGCAGGCCTAGAGGTAGACCGAAGTTTGGGTGGATGGATGGTCTGAAGCAGGCGTTGGGAAGAAGAGACATGAATGTGGAGGTGGCGAGAGAGCGTGCAATGAACAGGCGTGAGTGGAGAATGGTTGTGAATGGTTGATTTTGACGCTGCTCTGATGTGGCTTCCCGCCCTTGGCATCCCGCTGTCGGGATGGTCGTGGGTAGGGGGGGCCTGGCCATTATGACGCGGCGGGGGTAAACCAGTGAAAACTGTCGGGCCCTGCTGCTGACAACGGTTCCTCGGTGCATTCGGGACCCAGAGTGAAAGTTGAAGGGCTACCGGCCGGACCCTTTAGCACAAAAGGGCTAAGTTGTGTGGGTGTGAGGTGCGCTTTGCCGTCGGCCACCCCCCTTTCTGGAGAATGCGGCCTAGTGTCTGTATCTGTGTGCAGATTTGTAACCGGCTGCCTGCTGATGTGGTGCAGTGTGATTCACTTTGCCGCTTCAAGAGGGCCTTGGCAGAGGAGTTGGGGGCAGTGTTGGATGAGTTTTGCTGGACCCAATTTGATGTGATCTTGTGGCTTTGTTTGTGTTGCTGACAGTTGTCTGCAGTTGTTGACTGTCTTCATTGTTTTGTTTTCTTTTGACCTATTATGCACATTCCGACCAGCGTCCTGCTGCAGTGCTTGTACCGTGCTGTTCTTTTTAATTGATGGCCCGCTGAGGTGTACTGCCTCCTATGTCTGCGTGCCCTGTAGGCGGGGCTGTTGGGGCTGTGGAGGGCTGCAAAGGTGAGATACAAAGGTGAGCAAGGTTGAAATGCCACCTCATTGCGAGTATCTGAGAATATATGCAGCAAATCCTTCGTGTTACCAGGCATAGATATCCAGTATTATATCAGGTCTGCCCTATACCTGGCAGCTGGTGAGTGTCCAAATTAACCGAGAGGTAAGTAAGTACCTGTACACAAGTGTAGTTGTTATAACTTGGCAGCTGGTTAGTCTACTGGTTTTACTTGTAGGTAAGTCTAACTGTGAGCTACTTAAAGACAAAATGGGTAGTTACACCTGGCAGCTGAGGAGTGTACTGGTGGATTGATGGGAATGTCCAACTGCAAGTCATCAAGTTTACGGTGGTACTGAATGGGGGAAAGATGTGGGTTCTACACATCTCACCTTTGCATCTTTGTATGCGACCTTGCAGCTCCCCCACAGCCCCGACAGCCTCGCCAACAGGCCAATGCCGACATGGGATGCAGTATACCTCGGGCGGCAGCAATCAAAAATAACAACATCGCATAAAAACTGCAGCAGGGCGCTGGACGGAATGCGCCTAATTGGTCAAAGAAAAAAAACCTGAAGTCAACAACTGCACAAAACCACCAGAAACACGAAGACCCAAAATCAATTCCATTGGGTCTAGCAAAACTCGTACAACACTTTCTCCAACTCCTCAGTCAAGGCCCTCTTGAAGCCACCAAAAGAATCTCACTGAACCACATGACCGGGCAGTTGGTTCCAAACCTGCTCAGAGCAAGAATAAAAGAATCTGCGTTTATAGTCCGTCTGACAGCAAGGCACCACCAGTTAGAAAGAATGCCCACATGTGCCAATATACGGAGCTCTCTCAAACAGAGCAGACAACCCTGAATCTACAGAACACTGAAAAATCTTCCAACACTTCACCAGATCCAAACGCAACAACCTCCTTCTTACGGGAAAAAACTGCCTAGCCCCGAGCCGCTCACCTTAGTCCACACCACCCAGCCCATCTATCTCCCTGGTCCACTGTCTCTGCACAGACTCAAACAGTCTCAGATCACCCAAATATCCCACTTTCCACACACATGATCAGTATGATCAGTAGTCCAGGATGGGTCTTATGAGTAACAAGCATGGATACCATGAAAACAGAACTCCTATTGACAGTGGAGCGAAGCAGTCTGGTCGCGAGAGGGAAGCTTTTCTCACAGCAATCCTCACATGGAAATGAAACCGCAGCCTTGAGTCAACAAGCACTCCCAAGTCCCTGCAGGAATCCACAAGCTCAAGTACCACATCATTTAAATCATAAGCAAAACCATCATCAAACTACTCCAATTCAAGACGACCCCTGTAAAACCGTATAAAAACACACTTGTTGATGTTCAACAAGAGATTCCATGACAGCGACACAGACTACCAAATTCAGATTACTCTGCAAAGAAGACACACCCAGGCAAACTCCTTGTGCATCGCGTGGGAAACTCAAAAAAAGTTTGAAGTCGTCGGCAAAAGCCTTCCACTCGCAAACCACATCTGCTGCAACAGGATTGACATATAGCAGAAACAAAAACAGACCCAGCACAGACCTCTAGGGCACTCTACTTGTCACCTCCTGGAAGTTGCTGACAACTCTCCCCACAGAAACATTTGTCTCACAATAAGAAAACTACGAATCCAGTCCAACAATCCACCAGGAATACCCCCACATCTCAGTTTGTCCAACAAATTTGAGTGATTGACAACATTGAACCCCTTAAGAAATCCAGGAAGACCACATCAACAACCATCCCATCATCCACCAGATCAGCAACCTCGCCATAAGTAATCAAAAGTTGTATCTCTGTGCTCCTTCCCATCCTGAAACCAAACTGGCCATTAGACAAAATGCCAGAATCTTCCAGAAAAGACATTACCTGGGACACAATAACCCGCTCCAGCACCTTATAACAAACAGAAGTGAGGCTCACAAGCCGATAATTGAGAGGGGGACTTCTTGAACCTGACTTGAATAAAGGAACAGCACGAGATTCCTTCCAGGCCCCCGGCAAAACTCCCTGGCTTAATGACTTCACAAAAATTAAAGACAATGGCAATGACATTTGCCAAGAGTATGATTTCAAAACATCAAGGTGAATACCATCAGGTCCAGGAGCAGAAGAAGAGTCTAAACAATCCAGAATCTAGGAAACTAACAATCTAGTGACACAAATCTCAGGAAATTTTTCAGGAAAATTATCAGCACCAACAAACACAGACAAAACATAATCCAGCAGAATGAAGCTTGAGAGGACCAACAGAAGGACAGCCCAACTTTCTTCTTCTGATATACGAGTGAAACATCTTGGGAGCAACAGAGAAGTTGTCTGCTAATTTCTGCTCGTACAGACTCTGGCCATGGCGTGAAAAATTCCTGTACTCAAAATTGAGCCTACTAAGCTTTCACAAGGACGCCAACACCTCCCCATGCTGCCTACCAAGCTCCCCCCTCAAAAGCCATTATCGCGCCTCAGCCTGAGATCTACTGATCACCAGCTCCCTAGAAGGGCTCGCAACCAGCTCTGCCGCGAAGCACAGCTTCGAGTGGGAACATCCGGCAGTAGCTGTTCAGCACAGGGCGTTTGTATACACCCTTTGCTGAACAAATGCAAATTTCTGAGAAAGAAAACTCACCTAATAATGAAGGCACATGATAGCTAATGACTGTTCCTCATGAGAGAAGTAGAGTAAAGACTACGCCGGCTATTGAAACAGTGTGGGAGGCACCTGTGAATGTACGTCTTATCGCTCTCGTGCCAATAATAACTTGAAGGACAGGAACAAAGAAGAAAGAAGAACAAGGCTCAAAATACTCTGAACTATTCTACCTGTTCCCATCAACACGTTTTACTGGACACCTACTGACCACCTACTGCTGCTTTTGTTTTATACTGCTTTTATTTTGCTGTAACTGCTTTTACTAAGCTGTAACTTTTAATGTTGTAGTCATACGGAAAAAATAAAATCTTTTGAAACAATAAAGTTATAAATAACTCTGATACCGGCCTTTGCT
The DNA here is from genome assembly GCA_016164225.1 of Gammarus roeselii. NCBI lineage: Eukaryota > Metazoa > Arthropoda > Malacostraca > Amphipoda > Gammaridae > Gammarus > Gammarus roeselii. The sequence continues at coordinate 10,586 of SDVV010006580.1, forward strand.
GCGGTGCAATGTGTGGGGCGGGGTGTGCGGTGGTTGGAGGGGGAGCATTATTTTGAAATGAGACTTGTTGTGGTGTCGCGATAGAAAAGATGGAAAGTGGTTGACCTCCGCGAAGGGAAAGTGAAAGTCCATTACATTGGATTGGGGAAGAGTCGTGAGAAGTGGGTGGGGCTTGATTCTGGTCGTATTGAGGCTGTTGCTGGCGGGAGTGTGGGTTCCGGTGGTGGTTTGGTGGTGCTGGACCCATGTGGAGATGGTGATACTTTCGGCAAAAGCTCGGTGGTGTCAGTGATCCAGGCTCTGGAGGAGTTCAGCAGGGGTAAAATTTTGGCCTTTGAGGTGCAGAGGAGAGCAAGTCTGGATGCGGCTACTCATCAACGTTGTGCGGCTTCTTTTCTGCGGTCTACCCCTGGGGACGCTGATGTTCCCGAGCGACACTGCCTGTCGTCGTCTTCAGCTGCGCCTGCTGTGGATCTGCCATCCTCGCCTTTGCGGTCAGCTGCAGTACCTGGTGGCTCTGCTGACTTGAGTGTGCGAGGTTTTGAGGGGCGGAGTGCTGGGCGTGCTGGTGATCTTATGGGCAGCTGGGCTGCTGTGGCGGGCGCTGGTTTGGCGTGGGGCTTTTGCCATACCAAGCTGAATGATCAGCCTGTTTTTTGTGGCGTTTGTCAGAAGGGTTCCCACTCGGAGACCATATGTTTGTGTATCAAAGTGAGTTTGGTTGATGCGGTTCTGTCTGATTCATCTGGTGCTGTAAGGTATATCTGTTCATTCTGTTGTCACTGTCGAAGCTGCAAGGATAGTTCAGAGACAGTCGACCATCTTCAGGAGTCTTTTTCTCAGTTGCTGGTGGCGGTTTGATGGCGGGTATGAAGAGTAGATGCAGTTGTGATTCTACTCAGAAAAATCAACAGACAGGTCATCTAGTAGGCCGTGGCACGGGTGGTTCGTCTTGCATTGGGCTGTTTAGGAAGGATATCTTTGAGGAGGTGAGGGAGCTGAATGAGAGGGAGAAAAGTAAGTGCTCAGTTATGCTGAGAGGTTTTGCATGTGAGACTGTTGAGCTTTTAGAAGCAAAGTTTCATGAAGTGGGCCGTGTCCTGGGCATTGACGTTGTTCTGACTGAATTGGTTAAGGTTGGTGCAACTGGACTGTTCAGAGCAAAGGTGACCAATGATGATTCTAGGCAAAACTTGTTGTCTCAGGCCCCTAAGCTGAGTAGCTTGAATGGTTTTAAAAGTATTTTCATTCAAGAAGCCCTAACTTTCAGGCAGAGAAGAGTGTTGCTGGCTTGGAGCCACGCTCTTAATGCATCATAGGGTGACAGGAGAGAGGTGAATTCTTGACAGCTGCTGAGGAACGGGGGCTGATGCCGGGATTGGCCAGGTGGGGCCTGGCGTTTCCGAGGATTCCTTTCGTTGGACACTGGTTGTTGGTAGTCGGGGTGGAGACGGTCGTACTCGGGGCGGTGCGAGTGCTTTGGTGGTGAGTCGTGGTGACGGGGTCGGTGGTGCACGTGGTTGCGGCGATGCTGGTGGCCGGGGCCATGCTGGTGGTTGCGGGGGTGCTAGCGGCCGAGGTGCAGGCGGCTGGGGAGGTGCTGGCGGTCGAGGTGGTGCTGGCGGTCGAGGTGGTGCTGGCGGCCGAGGTAGTGCTGGCGGCCGAGGTGGTGTTTGTGGTCGCGGTGGTGCTTGTGGTCGCGGTGGTGCTGGTGTTTGCGGTTGTGCCGGGGGGCTCAGTGCGACCGGCGGCCGTGGTGTTGGTTTCAAAGGCGGTCATGGTCTGGGTGGTGGTCGTGGAGCTCTAACTGGTTTCCATGTCGTCCCGGGTGACTGTGGTAGTGGTGGTATTGAAATTAGTTGGCAGGTCCTTGCAGATGAATTTCACTCATTTCATTTTTGAATCATCATAATCAAGGAGGAAAACGGCAAAAACATTTGGCAGACTCAACTCGATTGGCACAAACTTCAAATTGTGTGACACATACTAACAGACTCCATGCTTCTTCACTTCACCCACTACATCTCCCCTCACAAGCCGAAACCCTGGCAAATCAACAAAGGATGATGACACAAGGTCAACCAAGACTCACACACACCGACCAACTGCAGATCCCTCTGCTGCACCATATTACCAAAATAAGGGACCTCATTCATAAGATAATTCAAATTGACACAACCCCACCGCAAAACAGTGAAATTCATCTGCAATGACCAACTAACTAGTTTGAAGCACCTTCCCCCCCCATGTGCCCGCCCGCGACGACATGGGGGCCGCCATACTCAAGAGTAATGGTTGCTCTTCTAAAGTTGAACATCTATGTTCAACATACACTACCCTAAAGATCCAACTAACTTTTAACAGGTCCAGTGCTATTTATTGATGGAAGGTGATGTTTCATCTGATCGTAAAGGATAAATTATCAATATATATATATATTATTATTGAAATTCATATTTGAATAACAATATCTCATTTATTTAAGGAGATTGAGAAACCAATGTTCTTTTCTACTCCAGTTGAATTTTTTTAGCTTGCAAGTGTTTTGTCATTTGTATCTATATAGGTATAAAACCTGATTGTTTTACATTGTCATTTCCACTAATACATCTGTGTCATCAGGATGAGGGTACTTGTGGTGAGGGTGATGAGCCAGGCTTCAAGAGAGTGAAGGGAACGGACGGTGCCACCGTTAGCGCCGCCACACCACCGTCACCGGCCGCGGTCGCAGCCGCACTAAAGGTTCTGCTGACGCACCTGCTCAGGGAGCTCGAAAAGCGAGATATTAATCAGGTGAGACTGCGGCCAGTTGGCGCAGTAATGTTCGTACATCCTGGTGTAAGCCAGTTATTTAGTCAAATATATACGTATTTTCTATATTCCTAGTCATTTACTGCGATGAGCATATAAGGGACTGTGACAATTATATATTCTTGGCAAAACATTCATTATAGAATGCATGAACTCGACAGATTGTCCAGTAATATATATTCAACTACAATCTCTGAATAACATATATAATCAATTGATAGGAGTGAAAAGATTAATTGATTTTTATTTTGAAGACTTTGGTAGTGCTGTCAGAACAGTATCGTTCAATTGTCTCACAATATTGGAACAAATAATGGCTGCAATGCTGGCTTCTGCACAGAAACAGGTTGCTTCCGACGATGAAACTTGGATTGCGTCTCACTTATATGGAAGAAAGTCAATTTCAACGAATGCATACATTTCAAGAAAATTTGAAAGTGCATTGCAGACCGTTCTTGGCCTTGCCATGCATCTGCATTCGAAGGCCTATGATAAGATTTTTTTTTTTACATTTTTATTGCTGTTACGGCTGGGCCCGCTCACAGCTTCGATCTTTAACCCCATGTATATATATGCACGTATGAAAGGTAATTGAAGAATGTGTCCAGTATAGAAAATGGAGGAATCAAGTTGTATTGGTGGAAGTTTTGATAGGGAAAACATGGAAAGCCTTACTACTTCATTTAGCAAAAAACTGTTGGTTTTTACGCCCTATGATGCATCAGTGTATTAACAAAGAATTGATTAGGCACCAAATATTTGTTTTCCCTTTCAAGTAGCATTTAGAGTTACATTTATTGACACTTGTCTAGTTACTTGATCCTTATCTTCTGGTTGCATCTGAATGTGAGCAAGATTTTTTTTATTTTTTCAAATATTGATTAAATTGTTCCGAAAATAAAATTTGTTGATGCATTGATATTTGATAATATGTAATATATTATTTGGCAAAAGTTTTGGTTAGCATGTTCAATAACATTTGTATAATAAATGATTGGATATGGTTATCACTGTCCCTAATATCTTATCCTCACTGTAAATAAGCTACTGTATCAAATATTAGATAAAAGCTTGCAGAAAGAGGACACAAGACAATACACTTCTTGTTATTATTAGGCTATCAATAGCTCATTAGTTTACATACCTTCGGCATCATAGCCTAGGAAGTAACTCTGGAAACATTTCCTGTCCTTAATCAATAAGTGTTGCTGGAACACATAAGATCTCGATTATAGATAGTTTCATTGTGGTTCCATGAGTTGAGTAGTGGAATGGTATTCTGAACTCTTCCAATTCATTCGTTTTCATTTCTGATTATTCACTAAGATTCAACTACCTACATGTCAATGATAAGGTTAGAATAAGTACCCAATAAAACATTTTCGTTGCTTTACAGTATACCCAAACACCTTTGTTCATTTACTTGCTTATTTTTCATTGCTATTACAGTGCTTAGCATTAAAAAATATTCAGCTTTCTTGATTCGTAAGCCAAGCTACCCAAGTTTTAGGATCATACTTCTGTACCTAGTGTTTGTTGCATATAAATACCTGCATTTAAGTTTCATCATATATCAAGATTAGCTGATGACTACATCACTATCAGCCAGGACATGGGGATTGGTACATTTATATATTTTGTTTAGATTTCTTATGGTTCTTTACACTTTGATTTTTTTTTTAAACTGTGAAGAGTTTGCATGGGAGACTTAGTTGTTACGTAATTTATGATCATCCATAGAGCATAACTTTACTGAATGTTGGTCAGTTCTTCGTGGAGCCCGTAACGGATGCCATCGCCCCTGGGTATTCGACTATCATCTCACAGCCGATGTGCTTTGCTACCATGAGGGACAAGGTGCAGCAAGGACTGTACACTACTCTCAAGCAGTACGAGGTAATGGGGCCATAAGGCGGCAGTGGGACTGGGGGCAGGCCCATTGGACAGCTGTGTCTGGTATATAATGGTGTCAGAATGCATTTGTGACATAATGGTTCCATTGGTGTCTTCAATAGTGGAAGGTAATGGTACCATTGGCATATCAGTGGTAGGTAAAGGTACCATAGGCACATCAGTGGCAAGGCATTATTAGCCAATCCATGGTGGGCAATGGTACCATAGATAGCAAAATCAGTGATCGGTAATTCTACCATTGACACATCCATGTTAGGTAATGATATTATTGGCACGTCTGTGGCAGGCAATGATACCATTGGTACATCAGTGGTAGGTAATGATAACATTGGTAGCTATCCACATAAGTAATAGGAAATGGTACCATTGTTTGCTGCTTCGGTGTTGGGTAATGGAACCACTGGCCCATAAGTTATAGGAAATAGTAGTATTAGTAGATGCATCTGCGGTGAGTAATGGCACCATTGGCACATCTGTGTTTGGTTTTGATATCTTCGGCAGATTAGTGGCAGGTGGCAATATCACTGAAGCAGTTGCTACCGTGATATAAAATGGCACCAGTCACCACCGGCGAATCAATGTGGACGATGTGCGATGAGATGACAGGCACCATCACAAAGCTGGCTATCAAATAGTGCTATGTCCAAGGAGCTGCACTTTTTTATGGTGAAGACTCGGATACAAACATTTTAATGTGGGATTTAAAGATGAACGAGACTCAACAGACTTCCGTCTCAGGCAAGAATTTGGAGGCATTATTCCATCAGACTGAGCAGATTGAAACAATACATTGTCTATTGCTGACCATGATGTCATTCCTGTTCTCTTTAATCTGCCATGCTTTTCTTCTCTTCTATTCAATTACTGTTGGCTCTTTGCTTTTATCAGTGCCCTCCCTCCTAGGACGATGTGAAACTGATCGTGTCTAACTGCCTTAAGTACAACGGCCCCGACACGGTGTACTACAGCGCAGGCAAGAAACTGCTGGCGGCGGCTCAGGCGGTGCTCAGCAGGGACAAGCTGCTCGGGCTGAGAAGAGAGATGCCTGGCATAGTTATTCTACCTAAGGAGACGGTGAGTGACAAAGCGGTCAGTCATACGGCAGCTGCTCTTCGGTGTTACTGTTGGTAATGTCACTGTGACACTCTTAGTGATAAGAATATCGCCAAGTGTGAGTCCGGCTGTAACTCCTAGCTTTTAATTATGTTCTTCAATTGATTTTCTTTTATTGGTACAAGAAGAGAGTGACTTGATTCAAATTAGGATTAAATCATCGACACAGGGACATAAGTTATATAAATCGTCTTGACCATTAATACTTTTTTTGGGAATTCGATATAACTGTTCAAATGGTTCTGCTTTTCTGCCTGATAGTGCTCTTGTTCGGCAAGGCACACAGAATGGAAAATTTAGGAAAAATCAATCACCCAACTCAAGAGACTTGGTTAAGCTGTGACCGTTTTTGTGTTGCCATCTATGTTCTTTGTGTTAAACGTGTTGTGTGGCACAGGTGGGCGTGAACCTTAGTGATGGTGGTGGTGGTGAGGGGTGCGACAGCCCTGCCGGCGACAGGACGGACTCGCCCAACACCAACGACAGCAGGTCAGCCGCAGCCCACCTCTTACGTTTCGTCATAGGAATGTTGAGGTTGAGCTCCCAAGACATCCGATCACTTTTGCGCCCGTACTATGAAACACTAACTACTGACATGTTAGCTTATAAATTGAGTGAGACTACTGTCCCTCTGCAGTGCCTACCCTTGGCCTGTAAGCTACTGGTTCACGGATCGCACAGGGTCACGATCAAACCGGGGCGGGGGGCGGGTGCGGAACACCCTAATATATTTCCTTCAGACCTCTGTTCTTCACTATCTCTCTTCTCTACTCTTTCTGGTTATGCTTTCACTGTGTTTACTCCTTTTACTTCGTTTGTTTTGTTAAAACTTCATTAACGTATCTCTTCTTTTGACAACTTTCCCAGCATAATATGTTTACCCCTGTCACTGCTCATCTTATATTTTATGTCTCTTTGTTTATTTCATTTTTCTTTTCTCTTAGTTTATTTATATATTTTATTTGTATCCGTGTTAATTTATTGTATTTTTTATTTTTATCTACGTTTATTTTATTATTCAATTTTCTCTTTATTTATTTCTTTTTTTTTTCTTCAGATTTTCTATTCCGTTGTTTATTTTATCTATTATTTTTCTCCATGTCTGGTTTATCTTTTCATTTGCTTGTGTTTTTTGTTGTTTATTCTGTAATTTTGATCATTTTCCATTTTACTTTGTGTGGTGCGCGCCGTGTGGGAGGGTGCAGGTGGAAAAGCTGCGAGTGGTGGAACGAGTGGGTCAAACTGGCGGTCGCACGGAAAAAAGGAGTGTTTGAGGAGTGGTTGCAGGTGAACTCGGAAAGGCTCATGAAAGCTACAAAGAAAGGAGAAACGAGGTGAAGCGGGTGGTGAGGAGAGCCAAAAGGGACGCTGATGCCAGGTGGGGCAGACGATTGTGCCAGAATTTTGAGGAGAACAAAAAGATGTTCTGGAAACAGGTGAAGAGGGTGAGAAAGGGAGAGACCGGAAAGGAGGAAGGGGTGAAAGATGAAAACGGCCAGTTGTTGTTGGAAAGTGGTGATGTACGGAAAAAGTGGGCCGAGTATTTTGATGAGTTGTTGAATGTCGAGGATGACAGAGAGGCTGACATTGTTGCTGTGGGTGGTGGTGCTCGGATGCCAGTTTTGGTAGAAAGACTTGCGGTGGACGTGATGAAAGCAGGGATAGCCCCTGGTTTGAATGGCGTTGCGATTGAGTGCCTGAAGAAGGGTGGAGTAACGATTGTCGAATGGTTGGTGAGGTTACTGAACTTGTGTTTTGTGGCAGGCGTGGTACCGAGTGAGTGGCGCAGTGCCTGCATTGTTCCGCTATATAAGGGCAAAGGAGATACAAATGAATGCTGCAACTCGAGAGGTATCAGTCTGTTATGTGTGGTTGGTAAGTTGTACGGGAGAGTGCTGATCAAAAGGATTAAAGAC
>SDVV010006582.1:0-18337 GCA_016164225.1 Gammarus roeselii
GTGGCTAGGGATTGTGAGGACGGCAGGAGATCAATTTAGACCATTAAATTAATAATTTTTATCTTATAACAATCAATTAATCACATCAATCTTACAATCAAACACTATTATTTTTAATATTTTATTCATTCATTATTCAACACTCAATTTTTGCATTAACGTAAACCCACAGATCCATGAGCCGCCTATTATGTAGGTCTACCCCAAGCTTGTGGTGGGCAAGCAAATCAGCACTGATTATTTATTTGATCAATCTGGGCCATGATGAATGGCTAAGTTATGTCCTTTCACTGGCCAATATTGAGGGTCATCAGCCGCTCACCATAGATGGGTATGCGGGAACCATTGGCTGCGCGAAGGTTGCTAACTCCCTCATTTCTGAGGTCGGTTGTTTGTGGTGGAATAAAAGAGACAGCAGCACCTGTGTCTATTAAGAAAATAAACATACTTTTACTGTCAGTGATGGTGAGGAGACGAGTCTTTATTTTTGTTATTGCCGTGACGGTGCTCGTGTTATCACGGGATTTTATTTGCCCTCCTGTTTGTTGAGCTGCTGGCTGATGTCGCACGAGATGGTGAATCTGCGAGTATTAGTGCCAAAGCGCCTGTGGAAGTGACAACGCGTTCTGTTTTAAGTAGTAGGTTCACTTCTGTAGGTGGGACTTCTTCCTCTGTTTCCATAGTTGTTGTATTGTGGTCGTTGTTCCAGCTTTTGTGGTCTGGCCAACAAAGATTGTTGCTCTTTATTGATTTTGTCGTTTAGGTTGTGGATTGTTCACTCTAGGTGATCAACTCTTTTGTGTAGGTGTTCCTTTTCCTATGAGAGTGTAGAGGTTCTCAATTGACCCTACATTATCCTAATAACACTAAACACATTATACGTGCATCACAAACATCTATTACTATTAAGCAATTAAGCAATCTCATCTTTTCATCTCATTGTTGCATCTCTCTGTCGGTAGCTACAACATTTCCGTTCAGCTAGTACAAACTGTTTCCAACCAAAATGGCAGTGCAACAAATATTTATTTTGGTTAGATAAATACGGATACCCACGCACAAAAAGCCATGGAACATGCATCAGAAAGAATAAATGATTCAGAGAAATACCATGACACAAATATTGCAACAACGCCTTCCAGACAACAAAGCTGAGCGGGCTTTTTCTTAACTCTCCGTAGACAGGGACAAGAACATAGGTCTCGTGTGTGGTTAGTTTATTTTATACCTGCAAACAGACACGGGCGAAGAGGTTCTTATATGGTCAACTGCTAGTTGGAAAAGAAACTGTGGCCACAGAGGCAAATAAAGATACCAGTATTTAAATATTTTCTGTTGCAGGACATACAAATTACTAGTGTGTACCTAGATTTACCTTGGCCAGTGCAACTTGAGTACCTAGGCTTTCCTTGGATCTTGTCCCACAGAAGACAGGTGTGAATAACATTGTTTAATATGTGCTATCCCCAGTGTAGAGCAGACTAATGAATACAGTTGCAGATTTCTGCAGCAAGACACTCCTGTAATTCCCAGGATGCAAGATTTCAACTGTAAACAAAGGCACAGTTGCAGCTAGCTATGGGGAATTCCTCGGCCAAAGGCTATAATAGGATTTTCAAATTGGTATTCTGCTCACATGATAGCAATCTTTAGGTCTGAGTAGCACTCTACCTTGATCCATGCCAATGTATAGATATATATATAGTGTAAATAACATTTTTAATGGGTGACATCTCTTGCAACTATCATACATCCAGAATGCATAATTCTGGGTCATAAACATAAAAATTAAAGTTAGTAAGATTCTTGCATTATGGAGCTTAAGACTCCCATTTTTATTCCTGGTAGCTACACTCATAGTGGTATGATATTTTCTTTTTTTGTGATATCCATTTTTATTACATGGACCCAATCTGTCTGCCTATATGAGGCAGGCAGAATGGTATGTGATTATCTCCCATGTGGCTTTTTTTTAGCCGAAAATGTTTTTATGTGCATCCTTCATCCCTGCTGCAAACCAAGGACAAAAAGGGAACACTATCTCTACTGTAAGGCAACCCACTCCAGGCGAGACTAAAACCAAATTCTCGACCGGATCACAAAAATTTCCAAAAATCCCCAAAGATTACCCGCCGTTAAACAACACCACCGGGATTTTCTTGCCGGCTTTCCTATCTTCCTCCTTTTCCCCTTCTATATTACCTTGGATGTCTTTATTCAGTTAAGTTGGGATCAATACCAAAGATTGTACTTACCTTTGTCTGTTATTGTTCTTGTGTCTGTTTATGGTGCTTGCCCATAATACTCAACCTCATTTGTGAAATATAATATATACACATGGAGTCAGATTGTGCTTTGAAAGTGAAAGCACCGTGTTCACTTGAATTATTATCGCTCACAGAAGCTCATTTACTATTAACGTTTTAGTTTGCCAACGGGTAACTTACCCATAATCAATATTACCAACATCACCAAAAGAGCGCTCTATTCATGGATCCATTTCAGACATGTGTGAGGTCTGAGCATCGATGGTTTCAGTGGTGTCGCTATGCGTAGGTGTGGTGATGTGATGTGGCTGAGGTTTGAATGTTGGCTCAACACTACTGATATTGTTGACTGGATTGTTTGATTACGAGAATTCAGTGAGTATTTTATCTGGTGCCTCCACAATTTAACTGAGGGTTGTCTTGGTATTGACCAGCAGCGCATATTTGATGTTGGTCGGTATTTCCTTCATGACCATTTTTTTCAAGAACGGGCTATTGTGGTGTGCAATGGATGTCACTACCAAGAACATGTCGAAGGTGAGCCAGGAACTGCGCTATTGTGCAGGTGCCTCGACGTTCTTTGTGCAGAATTTGTATAATACGGGCAGATTCAAGTAGTGTGTGCAGAGAAATCTTTGTAGCGGTTGCTCCCTTCTTCCATGACTATGTCCTTGAGTGAGTCTGAGTTGTGATGGTAGTTTAAGCGTCATCGGTGATACCACGGGCTGTGAAGCCAATTTCCAGTAGGAAGAACCAGTAGTCCGAGGTTTCAGGCACGTAAGGTATGACGTTGAAGTCCTTGTTTGCAGTTGTGCTGCTATGAGTTGATGGGTTTCCAACAAAAGGGTTGCTGTTAGAGTTCTCATTCTCCGACATGTTGAAAGTGCGGGCTTGGCCGTCAAGAATATGTATTTAAGCTGAAATTCTGTTAACCGCCTGGTAGGAATTATTTTCTAATTGCAATGTCTGTTGTTGTCAATGTGGAATTTGTACCAAGATGTGGAATGCAAAATGTATTTGTTGAGCGACATAAATTAAAATTAAATTTCTATGTGAATTGATGTCTGCCGTGAGTTCACCAGTGGGTCACTTAGTAGCGTGACTGCACGAGTTTCAACAGTCTCACTAAGATTAGAAAGTAATGAAAAAATAATCCCATGTGCTTTGGTGTGTGCTGTAAGTTCACCAACAGGTCACTGAAATGAAACCAAGTTGTAGGTGTGCACGAGTTTTACGCCGAGATGATACCTAGTTGTAGGTGTGCACGAACTCCTAACACAGAGACTCACAAAAAATAAGTAAAAGAAAACAAAAACAAAAAGTGGATGCACGTGTACAGTAACACGCATGAAGATTATGTTAGGATATGCAAATTAAATATGGTAAATTGCCTAATTAAAAGAAGAATTAGTACCTTACTACCTGCAGTAATCGGTGTCAATGCCAAAATTTAAATCCTGTAACTTCCTTGTATTTGCTCTATAGGTTATAAATTAAATGCACTAATTCCCATCTTTACCCAAACTGCCTGTCTGTCTACCTTTATAATTGCCAGTGCGGGAGTTGCCAGCTTAGAAGATGGCGACTATTAATTAATTTGAGTGAAAATAATGGTAGCTGCTGTGAGCTGTAATAAATTTAAATTGACCGGGTGCTTGCAGTTTCAAGGCACCTTAGATATGCATTAAATAAAAATATGAATTCAATTGTATTAGCAATAAGCAAACCACATGGGACTTGGCCCTTATCGTGGCGTTCAATGATCTGACTCCTTTATTATTTATGAAATAATGCAAATATTGATATTAGGCAAAATAAGTGAAAATGTTAAGGTTGAGCATTGTTAAGCTTCCGCACTGGTAAGTATAAGGATTTGGAATGGAGCAACTTATAAAATTCTTTGGCTTCTTGTATTTGTGTACCCCAACTTATTTTATTAGGGGGTCAGGATGCTGGAGAATGTCAACAAAATTGCTATGTAAATTTGTTGCAAAATGGTCTGAGGTTTGACTTAGTCCGCGGTTCCTGCCCGTGGTCTTGACTGAAGTGGGACGGTAAGTCGTCCTCAAGTGACTTGGACTTCTAGCCTTGTCCACTTGGATTTGTCACTTCTTCTCAATTCCGGGCCAATGAAAGAGCTGCAAGACAAATGCACCTTTCATCCGAGGCCACATTGGGGGACAATTACACTTCATTCTGTTTGCCTCAATACAGACAAGCAAAAATGGGTGGACATAAGAACACATGACATTAAATAAGTATCCTATTGACTTTTACCACTAATTATAAATAGACTTTAGGTCCAAAAACATATACAAATAATGAAATGCTCAGATATTCTTATCATCAGAGAATCATGGATTATGACTACCTAATAAAGGTTGTGCAATCAATTAGGATTCACGCAGAAATATACACTAACCGATATTGTGAATAATATAGTTGGATTATCTTGTTATTATCCGAGGGTTATGAATCCTGAATATGCAAAGAAAAACTGATCAATACAGAGTGATATGCAATAAGCTAATCAGTGATGTTTTAAATTATCAGGGGATTACATGAAGGATGAATATGTGTACGAGAAATCTCCTATATCTGAAAATGTATATTTTATTTACATAAGGTTTACATATAGCTACATCCTGTATCCAGGAGGATATCAGAATCATTTGTACCTAAATATTTGAAAAACAGGCTTTTCACAGTGATCAATGAATTCTCACCTGTCTTCTGTGGAAGTCTTAGGAGTACTAAGGTACAGGTAAGCCCTTGTCTAGATTTTCTTGCTGAATATTTTTTAGTTTATAGCATGTACATTCAGGCTAGATTTCTTGAAGTTAGGAATTGGCGCTAGAGCAATAGAAATTCCTGAAATATGGTGAGGGAACAGTGAACACGTTTGCTTGAGGCCTCTAGCCTACCTACAACTTCACTCATCAGTCAGAGCACTTCCTAACCTATGTTGATAAACTTCACAGAGCCATCGTCTCAACACACCAGGGTCCACGGCAGTTTAAATAAATGCACTAAGAAGAAGAGAACAGAGGATTTAAACATAATAGACAAATGGCGTGATGCACGCACCAGCTCAGGAGAGTTAAGAAATCGGTTCGCGGCTTGTTGTTCTGGGAAAAGCTGAAGTATTGCCATATTCATCATATAGGCGAAAGTCTGAATCGTTCGAGGCTTTTTATGAATACTCCATATGGCATTTTTGTGCCTATGTGTATTTATTCTGTCTAAATAAATGTTGCACTGCCATTGTGATGGAGAGAATTGTATTTGTACCAGGTGAAAGGAAAATGTTGAAGCTACATACAGAGATATGCAAACCCTGAGATCAAGAGAGGTGATTGCTTATTAGATTGGTGCTTGTGATGCACATACGATGTGTATAGTGGTATTAAGATTATTGTAGGGTCAATTGGGGACCTATTCAGAATCAACGCGATAAATGTGATCTCGGACCCAGCAATAACGCTCGAAAAACTAGCAAACGTGCAACCTCACGACGAGGAACTCCGACATCTCATAGAAAACCATTACGAAGCGTTTCATGAAGTCAAACTATATCCGCTAAAATTAGAATACAAGAATCGCATAGCTTATGAAATTTTACTGTCTGAACCACGACCGTTCATACCGAAATCAATGCGCAAGCGGTACATAAGGTTTCAGCCAGACCTCGCCTATTCCGGTGTTAAGCAAACTGTCCAATTGATTAAGGCAAAAGCGTTCTGTCCTTACATGAGCAAATACATTCAAAAACTAGCTCAAACGTTTCAACACTGTCAGTCATCAAAACAACAATTCAAACCAGTCTCAGATGGTTTCAAAACGGTCCATATGGATATAGTCGGTCCGCTTCTATACAGCAATGGCTTTCGCTACTTGCTGGCCATCATCGACAGACACAGTAGATGACCCGAAGCAATCCCAATAGTGGACATGACAGCGGAAACCGTAGCTATGGCGTTTCTTGAATAGAAGGTATCCCTATACGGAATACACGAAACATTGACGACTTATCGCGGTGCCAATTTTGAAGGCCAATTAACCACCACGCTGTGTAAACTGCTCGGAATCTGAAAAATCCGCACTACCAGCTATCTTTCCCCGAGTAATAGAATCATCGAAAAATTCCATCACACTTTAAAAACTAGTCTCAAGTGCTAACAAAATTCGCTGGACTGGCACCAAAATTTGACGCAAGTCCTGTTAGGCCTGCGCAGAGCAGCAAAATGCAGAGCTCGACTGCTCTGTGGCCGAAATGGTGTACGGCAGCACACTAAGCGTCACAGGGGACCTCGTAGAACACTAGAACAACAACGATCTGCCGTCTAACAAATTTGCATGTAAAATAAGAAATGCGATGGCACGCTTAAAATTCCATTCAATAATTAGGACCCAAATCAAGGGCAAAGTCGACTCTGCGTTGGAGAAATGCACGCATGCATTCATCAGAGTTGACACTGTACAGCGGCCATCGACCAGACCTTACGAAGGTCCATTACGCATCGCAAAGCGAGACCCAAACGCTTACAAAATAATTCGCATAAATAACATCAAAACGGTATAAATCGATCGTCTAAAAGCTGCGATAATGCTGCATAAAACTGCAGAGGACAGTTCGGTCCCGGCAACCGCAACACACCAGCTGTCGCAGTGCACACCAGTTTAGTCAACCGTGTGCGCTTTGACGAACCGCTCACGCTTGCAGACAGACCGCCACCAGCGCAGCAGGCCGATAGCACGACAACCAAACCTTTACAACTTGTGTCACCACCAGGAGTGGCCGACATATCAAACCTCCTGCATGATACCGCTGACACCCATAAAGGCGAGGGAACTCCACTAGGGAGGGGGCAATGTAATTGCTCGTAACACGACGCTCTGCATTATTCTCTCCCTCACAAATATATTTATTAGTATTGTGAATAGTGTATTACTTTTAAGATCAATGTATTATAGTTATTTCGTTGTATCAACTTCATTAGGAGATGTGCCACAGAGAGCAGTCCTCTGGCGGTGAAAGTTTCTCCGCACGCCTACAAACTTGCACATCACGCCGTGGGGACTTCAATAAAAAGCCGTGGTGTGCACCGCCAACAACCAATCAGCAACTCCGACTTGGGGCAGCCACCCAATCAGCAACTCAAGCGTGTGCGAGGTTTAGAGTCCTAAGTCCGGAATTTAAAGAAAAGTTTTTAAGAAGGCTCATGCGGTGGGAAAGCCCCGTCTCCCGTCTTTCCTGTTCCAGCCTTCTTTTCTCCACGATCTGCCATGAGATCAAGTCCCCAAGCCAGGGACCGAACAGGATAGTTCTATAACTTCATATCTATGGATATCGCTTTTTAAGGCCGAATTTTTATGTCCGCAGTGTAGGCACAATTAAGGTTTATATTCTGGTCACTTTAACGTGAAGAGGCCAAACCTTACAACATCAAAGTTTCTTAGTTACACATCACTCCGCCACGACCGTTCCAGCGATGATGGACTCATTACAATTGTACATAAAAACCTTCACTTCACAAACACAACTGCATTCACTCGCAGACAACTTCCCTTCGACTAAACCTTAAAACTGCAATCAGTACTCTCACAAATCCATAAGAAACAATACAATTTGTTTAACAAATACATTTTACACCTACGCCCTAAGGGAATTCAATGCGCACGACCTCTCCTGGCTCACCTCGCAGACCGCCGACCGTAGGGGCAGTAATAATAATGAAAGCGTTATTTAAACCATCAAGGGCATAGAAGCACGTTTGATGCACGACTTAATCAAACAAAATAATTAATAGTACGCCAGGGTAAGGAAGACGAATCAAATCAGGAAGCACCTTAGAAAATGTATCCTTAACAGGCGCACATATTATCTTCTTTCTAGAGTGTACAGTATTTCTATACAACGTCCTAACATTGACGACACAGGAAATGCATCGCTAGTGCAGAGTGCAATGAGGATTTTATTGTCAAAAACTTTTACTCTGGTCATGAGGCTGTGCCCCGCTTTGCGAAAAAGATATTGAATGTGTTCCGATGCGTTCTCTACATATACCCTGCTCGCGAACGTCAGACTTGGGACCTGCATCAGTCGACGGAATGTGTCATTAAAGCGCACTGCCAGGTTTCACATCTTGTATTATGTACGGCATTTTGTAGTCTGGTCTGCTCAGTATAATCTTTATCATCAGTGCAATCTGCAGGAACAATATGACCAAGATACTGAAATTCGCCCACTAGGTTAAGTGTGACACCATCTAGTTTGACATCAGTCAATAAGGAACGCTTAGGACTCTTTGGCCTAGCCAACTTGCACACAGTTTTTTTGAGGTGTTATCACAGTATCATGGGCCCGAGCAAAATGACTACAATACCGATAGAATTTGAGATATTAACACCATATCATCGGCATAGCTAAGATTATTAACACAGCAATTGTCAACGTGACACCTTACGTTCTCTTGCCTAATAGGTAATTCAAATCAACGGTGTAAACATTATACAACAATGACAACAAGTGACCCCCTTGTTTAATTCCATTGATACACTAATATGGAACTGATTTTGAACAACCCCATCGCACACGAAGTTTCTGTTTTTTGTACCAGAATACCAGTATATACGAGAAAGGGGCCTCACTCTCAACAAATTTCATTAACAAAGTCCAGTGATTTACTCCATCAAGTGCTTTCTTTGAATCAAAGAAGCACATATATTAAGGAAATTCTCTTCTTCTATAGTATTGACTGTTTGTTTCAATGTAAATATCGCATTTTTCGTACTATGGTTTTCTTCGAAACCAAACTGACTGCCCGCCGTTGACACATGCGTGTGGGATTTACGTGGCTGTTTGCTAGTAAAGATGATTGTTTGTATGAATGAATAAACGAATAATTCTATGAATGCGGAATATAAGGGCCCCAAAATTTCCCTGTAGTCGCACGAGTTCACGAGTTTATTGAAAGTTTGTTGAAAGAATAATAGAGGAACAGTTAATTGATCTTCTGTTGCTCTCTCAACCACTAGTCGCGGTTCAGTGCGTTAATTGACCGCTGGCTTTTAAGGATATGAGATAAAAATGGATCATCGTTAATATTTGAACGAAAAATTTAGACGTCGCGCAAGGGCGCGTAAAAACGCAAATTGAATAGAAGATGATTTGAGTCTTTTTCTGACTACATTACGTTAGTTTGATAGCAGTTTTTTTGCGAGGGTGTCTTAACACTATCGGTGTTCTATGTGAGAGCGTGAATGCAAGGTGGAAGCAATTGAAATTACAAAGCAGTTTTATCCATTAAATATTGAACGGCATAAAGAAATGATAAACAATTGCTCAATGAAAAATCGATTGACTATATACACATAGTAAAATCATTGAGACATGATGACACGTAAAATTGATTTTTGGACGTTGGCTACAAACTAGTAATTACACACGTACATGGTGGGTAGGGCATTTCACTTTCATCGTATTGACGGTAAAACAGTCTGATACTTTGTAGAAAAACAATGACACGTGAATAGTATAAAAACCGGAACGACAGCCCATTGTAACGTGGGACCTCCGGTGGTCTATACTTACGAACCCAGATGACTACACATGCGTAGTCACCCGGTTCAATCTTGAGGCGAACCGCATAGGTTCCAAGACACGACACGAAAGCCACTACACTGCGGTGCCTGAAGACATGGCGCACTGGTGGGTAGGTGTTGAGTGGTTGATGTGGAGTGGAGTTTTAGTCACGAGGTTGAAGTGCGGTGAAGGCGTCTTGAGGTTAGTGCGCTCATAAAGGCACACGTGGTTGGTGAGACGCTGTATTGCGATGAGCCAAGTGGAGCGTTGCTTGAAGCGCACTGGCGTGCGGAAAGTTGAGTTGATATGCCGTAATTTGGTTTTGAAGATATAAAGTGGTAAGCTGGTTGACGGTAATCTCCATCTTGCCTAAGCGGCGAAAGTTATGTCCACGAATTTGTCCAAGTCCAAAGTCGTCGAGGGCTCCGGGGTTTGTTGTGTAGGACTAAGTTTTTCGGGGTGTCCTATAAGATAGGGGGCGACATTGTAGAGCTCTTGGCGTCCTGCCTACTCCGTAGCTGGTGAGAGACTAACTGGCTTAACTAGGCCGACGCATATGCAGGCGACCAACCGGGTGGCAGCGGCACAGACCTATATACCGAAGTCCGTTCAAATGGAACGTGGACTAGGTGAAATGAATGCTAAAAACAGTACGACATGTTCTGACTATAATTAGGTTAAAAAATTAATGATCATTCACGTAAAAGTATGTTAAGATTCCATAAGAACAACAAAATATTATAACATAGTTCGCTGCTAATTTAACACTAGCTACTGCACTACGTAATTACTCACGTCGTGAGAGCTCTGGTTTAACAGATGGGCGAGAATGTTTGAGTGAAAGAAAGTATAGCTCAAAATATAATATATTCGAATAGGTCGGACAAAATAACATGCATGCATTATCATTATTAATTCCATATCAAACTTAAATTGACAAATCCTGCACATTGTGCATGATTTGGCAACTTAAGTTTGATGGGGAATTAATAATGATAATGCATCCATGTTATTTTAAGGAGAATTAATTTGATGTTTATTGAGAAACAGTTGACTTCAACTAAACGCTGTTTTGTGCATGATTTGGAAACTTAAATTTGATTTGAAATTAATAATGATAATGCATGCATGTTATTTTAAGGAGAATTTAGTTGATGTTTATTGAGAAACAGTTGACTACAACTAAACGCTGTGCGACTGTACGCATAAAATAACCACGTTATAGTTCTGGAATTCGTGCGACGGTTGGTGGCGGTTGTATACATTGGTTCGGGATAATGAACAATATGACGGCATAAGGAGAGTCTGGGGCCGAATATGACGTCAGAAGCGGTAAACACGACTAAACGGGTATACGACGGGGCTGTGCCGATCTGAGGAGAATTTGCCCGCATTATGCGATTTGAGACGTTACAATCTAACATGAGCGAACACGTTGACATATGGCATTAAAGAGCATAATGCGCCTAATGAGAATAAATAGTCATGAAACACGTATTAGCATGACTTACGAATATTCAGAGCCACACGTAACTTGAATGTGTATCCAGCAGTGAGGTAATAGTAGAACATTGCGAGAAGAGCAA
This sequence comes from Gammarus roeselii, assembly GCA_016164225.1. Lineage (NCBI taxonomy): Eukaryota > Metazoa > Arthropoda > Malacostraca > Amphipoda > Gammaridae > Gammarus > Gammarus roeselii. Next base: position 11,439 of record SDVV010006582.1, read on the forward strand.
AACATAGAGCGGTAATTATAGTAGGTCGAAATCATAGTAGGGACAATAGCGGGATGCTTGACCGCTGCAATTTTGCGTGAATGATGCAATTTTGCGTAAATGATCTGCTCCAAAACCATGGAAATTGAGGTAGCGATTGCAATGGGTCGATAATTATTTATGTCAGATGGGTTCTTTGTTTAACATTTCAGACGCGGAATAACAATTGCATGCATTACATCTCTGGGCAACTGCTTGGCTTGTATGCAGCCAGAGAGGAAGAGAGGTATGTTATGCACTTCTCCAGGAATATCATCCATACCAACTGCCTTGTTATTTTTTAATCCTCTTCCAATGGCCCTTAACCTTGACAACAGTGATCGTTTCATTTACAACCGGAATATTGCTAATAGCTCCTTGAACCCGTTCTCTATTTTAATCTGTGGCAACAGAGCTTGCAATATCGCAAAAGTTATCTCCGCAGACTCGCGAAATGTTATCCATGCCCGTAACTCCCGCTACGGTTAAAAGAAGTGAATCTTTTTTTCGGTCAAGTGCTCGATTTTTTTTTCTCCAAAAATCCTTGCATCTACCTGCACGCAACTTTAAGTGAAGTGCCTGCGTTCGTAATTGTTTCTTGTTTTTCACATAGACTCGCGGGATCCGAATGAAAACAGGATTTGGCTATTCTCGTTGCCTCTGCAAATTAATGCCCTTGAGGCTTTCCAGCAACATTCTACTGGAACACAGCGGCCCCTACAGCATAATTAAAATCCATCGCCCGTTCATTCCACATGGAGACATTGTATTTACTCGGATTCCTTATTCCAAAAACTCTTCGATCAGCAATTAAAATACACTGTCTCATACAAAATTAGAGGCTAATTTTCCCAGCTATTGTCCCCACTTAGACAAGTAGCGTTATCCGTGTACAAGTAGCTGATACATACAAAGACCTGCACTTTCAAGTCCCGTGGTCAAATGGTGACAATCACCCCGTTCAACGCGATATATGTTAGCCGGTATATGGCGACGCCGCGACAGTAGCGCACGTAACTCTACAAACACTGCAAGCGCACACAATTATCTAAATATGCTGATCTCAGCTTTTGAGGCGCATGGCTGGTTTGATTCATGAAATTCAGTGATGATCATGTCATGTTCTCATAACCCCAAGCCCAATTGTGCAACCTGGTTTGGGAGATACGTGAATGGTGTTGTTAGAAATGGCAACTTTTAATAAGATCTGACAATTATTGTGAAATATAATTTGTATTCCTACCGAAAGAAAGTATCATTTAGATGTTAATTTTTTTTGATGGGCGCCTGGTTGGTGAAAGACGTTAGCGTCCATGTATGATGTGCGGTCATCCCAAACTCTACACACATGTAATTCTACAGTCCATTGCGCGGCGTACACACCGCTAATCCTCCGCTATACAAATATTTTCTAGTATCTCTATCATGAAACAGTAGAGCACTTAACTCAACGAACATACTCTGTCTGGTTGAGTTTCTTCATCAGTTTGAATTTGGTCTACCAGGGATCAACTTTTTGCTGATTCAGATTTTTGGACTGAGTAGACAATGACTTTGTTGTGGACATTGTGACATTGAATTTTTCAAATGCATTCAGTGTTATTTCTCATGATCTGTTGATCCTGAAGCTGAGCCTGAGGGGATAGGACTTGAGGCCGTTCTGTTTGGCTGCATTTGTTCTGTTGTGGTTGGTGGTTTTATGAGGGTTGCTGTTGAGGTTATTGGTTGTTGTAGTGAGTTGAGCCTGTTGAGGGAAGTAGTTAGAGGTGCTCCTCAGTATTTAGTGCTGGGTCCTGTGATGTAGCATTGATCGGGGTGACTCCCCACATTTTCTGCCATCTTTGAAATAACTCAAAAAGTACGCTGCCAAGTAACTCTGTATTTAAGTTATGTACGGTAGCTACAACTACTACTATGACTATGAAGCACCGTAAGTTTCAAAATTCTATCATCAACCAAAAAAAATTATTTACTTAAAACTGTGGCGAGTTATAGCTCCTAATCGGGGGTGATTCCCGACACCAAATAGTGTGATTCCCTGCACTCCCCATATATCAATAATTGAAACACAAATGTAAAGTTTGAGAGTACTAAAATAAAAAGCATGCCTATATTAGTTTAGGTATATCACATGCTTAAAATAAAATGTTCCTTAAATTATCGTGTCTGACAGGTCTTTTTTGATGTTAGTCTTTTGCTGCAGTCATTCTTGACTGTCAAAGTTTTTTTCTTCTGATTTCATGGTAGGAAACAAAGTTTTTCTTCAATAATTGCAAACTAACTATACTGGAAGTCATTTCTCCACATCCTGAACAAATCATGACCCTAAAGTTTCAGTAGATGAGCAAATATTATGAAAAAATGACATTTTAATAATATGATGAAACATGTAATAAAAGTTCCTAGGTAGCTACCTATTTCTATAAATTCTATAACATACTAATTGCATTAACATGAATACTAGACATGCTTGGTAAGGTATTGTTATCTTCATATGAAAATGTATAAATAAGTTTGTTCCTAGGTGTCAAACAGAAGTTGACACTAAGGCATGACATAGACTTGTCATTGCCTCATCTGGTCATTATAAAATAAGTTATGCATTTTGACATTAGCTGTGGTGTCATTATTTTTGGTCATTAACTTCTAGATGTCATCATTGTATGTTCAAAGAAATATATTTCATTACTTCCAATGAAAAAAAAAAATTAATAACAAAATAAGTGTGGGGAATCACCCCCGATCCTTTTTTCACCTGGTGATTCCAGCAGGGCCTTGATTGTATATTTGTATATATATACTTAAGTATACATTTCCTTCCAAAATACTTCTTTGCAACAACAAGCTACAACATATTCCAAGTATCACCACCATATTCGGCCACAATCCATTGGAGACTCCAGCCACAGCTTGAAAGTTTGTGGAATGTTGATTTTTTTTGAAGGAAAATTATCAGGGACATGAAAAACAAACCTTCACTCTGTCCAATGTTCACAAATTCTCTGCACGTAACAAATTTTTACAGGTAGCTGATATTTACTAACAAAGACAAACTCTCAAGCATTGTAGTCAAGAAGTGACATTTCCAATGTTTTAGTGCCCCAAAGGGGAGTGCAGGGAGTCAGCCCAGGCTGCTGACCGCAGGGAATTACCCCGGTCGACGCCACCTAATCTATATGAATCCTATCACTTATGGAGCGCTATTTTCATATGCTGATGACTACAAGCTTTATATTTCTTACATGAGGACTAAAATGTTGGCTGTTTCTGAAGTTCTGGTTTCTTGTCTACAGTTGGATTTAGACAGTGAGCTTCATTCAAAGCTTGGCTGCTGCATCTGGGAACTTGAGGTTGGACCCAGAGAAGTGTGCTGTGTTGAGGTTCGTCCATGGGTTTGCTGAGTGGGCAGATGGGGACCTGCTGGCTCTATAGCTAGTATTTGAGTGGGATTCCATTAAAGTTTGCTCAAAATCTGGGTGTGGTAGTGGATATGAAACTGAAATTCCACCATCACGTTAGAAAAGTGGTGGGAAAGGCTTCAGGATTAGCCAACAACCGGCTGAGATCTGTTGTTTACTGCGGTCCTTGCTTTATGGTGTCCTTTGTGATGTCCATCAGGCCCACTGGCCCACTGTGGGTTATTGTTCCTCTGTAGGATTTGTGAGCTTTCCTAGTAATTCATGGATTTATTTTCAAGACTAGAGTAACTTGGCTTATTTCCTATGATGGGGAATGTTCCTCTTGGAAGGCCTTATTTAATATCTACTGTGAGATCATCTGTGGGTTGGATAGTTTTGCCAACCTTGGGGGAGAGCATGAGGCCATCCCTATAAGATTTTGATGATGGCTTGCAATACTGATATCAGGAAGTGATTCTTTGGAGCACAATGTGTTCAGTTGTGAAACAGCCTGCTAACTTATTTAGTGGCTGCATTACAAGGGCTACTGACAAAATCATTGGGTTATGTTCTGTTTGAGTTTGTTTAGCTAGGAGGGAAATGTCTTTCCTGTGTTCATCTTGTGACTATTGGATCTAACTGCTGAATGCTTCATTTCCATGTGGGTGTCTAGTGCTACCAAATTTGTTGCAGTGCCTTGTTACAAGATGTGTTTTTTTCCTTCTCATGCTTGGTGTTTGTGTGGCTATGTTGTGTTTCAGCATACATCTCTGTGTGTTGTCTGGTGGGTTAAAGTGTGCTGTATTGATTGTTATTTTATTTCTTCATTTTTTTTGTATTTATGCATGTATTATCTTGTGATGACAAGGCATCAGCGTGTTGAGGGTTTTTTACCATTGATTCTTACCTTAGCAGCCCCCCAAGGGCTCTGCTTACCCAGCCCGCAGATGCACCATGCCAGGAGAGGCCTGCACAGCCATGCGCACCAGCACCTACAAAGACTCCGCAAAACAACAACGGGAAGATGCTGGAAGGGATGCGCACCGTTGGCTTCCAGAGAATGAACCCACAGCCACTCGCATGAAAACCCAAAGCACAACTACAACCCCACAGAAGAACATGAAAGCAAATTCATACACATATATAAAATGAACAGAAACAAAGAACGGGACAAGTCCCACCACAGACTTGCCAACAGGACTGGGATTGCAAGTCCCTAGCACTCGAACAATGTATCCCCCATAAACTCAGCCAACCCTGTCTTGAAAGCAGAAATGATAGCTCAACAACAGCAGCAGGCAGCTCATTCCATATCGTAATGCATGGAACATTGAAAAACCTCCTTGCCACTTCCACAGAGCAGTGTTGTTGGAGTGGTGGCTGTGTGAGTTGCGGTGTGGGTGTTTCTGAGTGTCCTGTCTTGGTATTCATCTCTGTTGTGCGATTCTTTGTTTTGCTTTTTCAGCATGTTGTTTACAAGTGTTTAGCTACAAGTGTAGAAAGACAACAACAGGACTTTTGGCCCAAACTAGGTTGCCTTTTGATTGCAAGAGGATTAGTTCTGAAGTAGAATGTCTAGGAGTGCTTCAATGCCAATTCTGTTTTAAAAACATCAAGAAAGGGTACGGTTTAGCTTTTTACTGGCGATTTATGAAGAACTCATCAAGCAGAGACTCAAACGTTCCAATTGTATTGCTGTTTACCACTTTTGCTGGAAGTTTGTTCCATTCTTTGTCGTCTCTAGACGTTGAAAAATTGCGCGTGATGTCGAGTGAGAAAAGTTCCCCAACGATTTTGAATCCATTGTTCCTAGTCAATCCATTTGTATCTGGAGTGACAAGGTTCGCTTGGTCAACGTTTTTTTTACCCTTCATAATCTTTCACACCTCAATCATGTCACCTCTGACACGACGTTTCTCTAGCAATAAAGATTGAGTTAACGTAACCTGTCTTTGTATGATTTATTCTGCAGCAAAGTGACAAGTTTGGTAGCTCTACGTTGAACCTTCTCTAATTTAATAACCTCTTTTCATAGATATGGAGACCAGAATTGAACCGAATACTCAAGATGTGGTCTAACAAATGCTTAGTATAACTTGATCATACTGTGAGGATTTTTGTACAAGATAGTGTGTGATATCATACCTAGCATTTTGTTGCCTTTCTTGTCAGCATCATTACATTGCTTGCTACTTTCAAAGTTGTTACTGATGATTAATCTCTCTCTTCAGTGACAGGAATGAGTTTCTTTCCAGACATTGATTATTCGTGCTTGAGGTTAAGAGGACCTATGGGCATAACTTTACATTTGTCTACATCAAATTTCATTAGCCACTTTACTGACCAGTCAACAATTTTGTTCAAGTCTAGTTGGATATGCTGGCACTCTAGTATGGTTTGCACTTTTCCTCTTACCTTGGTATGGTCTGCAAACTAGCTTATGTTAGAGAGTATGTTGCTATAAAGATCATTGATGATTACAGTAAAGAGAACTGGACCTAGCACGGATCCTTGAGGCACGCTGCTTGTAACATTACCCCAGGAGAAGGAAGTGCTGTTAAGTACAACACGCTGCTGTTTGTCAGTAAGCCAGCATTTTATCCAGTTGTTGAACTCGCCTTGAATACCAATGCTGTGCAATTTACTAGGTAGCTAAATGATATTTATTGGAGATTTTTTTGTAGATTTTGATTATATTCATGGAAAAAGTAGGTTGGTAAGACAGAAACGGTTGTGTCTAAAACCATGCTGAGAGTTGCCAATCAATTTGTTTGATTCTAGGAATTCTGTAACTTTTATATGTTATCAAACTTTCCATGCCAATGTTTGAGGCAAGACTAATTGGATGGTAATTTCCGGGACTCTATTTGTCACTTTTTTTTAAATTTGGGTAACATTTGCCTCTTTCCATTCAGAGGGGCAGGTGCCATTTGTGAGAGATTGTGTGAAAATGTTTAATGAATGTTTGGCAATTTTAATTTAGTCTCTCAGAATTCTGGGATGACCTTGGTCTAGACCTGGAGATTTTGTGACTGATGTGTGTCTATTAGCTATATGGTTTGTGTTTTAATTGTTGAGGCTCCTGCTTCCTGGTGAGCTTCCATAATTATGATGTTTGGAATTTGGTGCTTGCCAGTCCATCCTGCCACAAGCTCACAAATTAAGACATCTATTTGCCTTGTAGCCGGGGCCTTAGAATCGTGCTACCGTATCCACCGCGTGTCGTAGAAGGCGACTAAAGGGGCGCCCCGTAGCCGGGAGTAGAATCGCGCTACCGCAACCCCCAGCGTGTCAGAGACGACAAAACGGGGCAGAGCGAAGGGGCTAGGCATCCCGTTCTCTGTAAAAACCTTTCCTCGAAGACGGCAAGACAAGCGGGGGGAGGAGAGGCACATGCCTCTCCAAACCCTATTGTTAGGGTCGCTGAATGTGCGTGGCTGTAGTACGAGTGATGTAAAGAGGAGGGAGATTGGTGAGATGTTT
>SDVV010006583.1:0-18337 GCA_016164225.1 Gammarus roeselii
TTTTTTCTATTCATTTGTAATAAGCTGGCTTTGTTTACAATCCAAGCTATTACTACTAATAAATCATTATTAGTATCAACAATAGCATGTCGCTGGTAGTAGCAGTCGTTTCATTAACAGTTATAATGGAATGATTGCTATTGCTGACCAACTCGAGCGACTGAAACTCCATGTCAGAACGGAATGCTTCCTACCATTGCATATATTGGTACTGATATTACTACATGCAGATGCTGATATCATAGCATTGCATTGCATTGCTAATACTAAGACTGATATTAATACATTGCTTATATAAAGACTGATAATGCTGAGAATGATCATTCTAGGAATTCACCGGGTGAGAGGCGTTACGGTGACTCTCATCCACCCCTAAGCCCACGCCAGGGCCACCGGTTGGGTATGAGCCCGTAACGGTAGTCGCATTCACCCATCCCTCTAGCCTACGAGGCCGTCTGCTATCCTAACCGGACAAGCAGATGTAGGGACTATGGTACCCGGAAAGGCTACACTGCCTAAAAGGAGAGCTTGCTCTCCTCGATGCGGCGGTGAAGACTTGAAGGAATACCATATATTTTTACTCTTCATTTTTATTATTCTTATGTGGTTCAGTGCTAGCACGTACCACCAAACTAGTGAGGGTGAAGTCTGACGCTACTCACTCTCACACCCCATAATATTCGAAAACTGATCCCGCACCAGGAGGAGAGCGTTGCTCAACTCAAAGGTATGACGTAGACTCAACGAAGGTGTGCGGCTGAAGTCCGCCGGCGACCCATCGACGCTTACCGATGAGCTGCAACGGCGGCTCTCCCCCACATTCCAACAAATAACCATCTTTAACCCAGTGAGTACCTTCCAATAGAAGGACACTTTTTTTCTCGTTCTCTCTCTCTTTTCCTCTTCTTCTTCTTCTTCTTCTTTGCTTCATGAATACCTGCGCCTTTGGAGATGTCCTTCTGACATCTTATTGATATATACATCTTTGAGATGCCCGTCTGGCATCTCGTACAAAATTTGATATAGAGAGATTTTGGAGATGCCCATTTGGCATCTCGTATACAATTTGATATATAGAGATTTTGGAGATGCCCATATGGCATCTCGTATACAATTCGATATATAGAGATTTTGGAGATGCCCATTTGGCATCTCGTATACAATTGATGTATAGAGATTTTGGAGATGCCCATATGGCATCTCGTATACAATTTGATATATAATAGATTTGTAGATGCCCATCTGGCATCTCTTATTATTAAAAAGCACTTAATGCACCTGCCTTTAGATTGACCCATCTGTACATTCTGAATGAACAAACCGTTTTTTTTCCCTCCCTTAGAACGGATCCGGGAGTGACCCTGTTTCAGCATGGAGCAGAGAGCCGCTCACCCACTAACCCATTCCTTACAGATGTTCGAGCTAATTTCTCGTGCTGCTTTTGGTTGGCAGCACGCACCGATTACCTATCAAAATAATATTTGTTTGATGTCCTGAAATATGAAACATTCTTGGAAATGCCCTTCTGGCATCTCACATGAAGCATATTGAGATTATATAAACTAATCCCTGGAGATAACCGCATCCCTCCCACCCTGAAATGTTTTCCCTTGTACAATGTAGATAACTAACCGCCTTCTCTTCTTACGCACAGATTCGGGTGGGACCTGGTGCAGCAACGTCAGACACACGTGTTCAGAGACTTACTCTACTGAACACTAGGAAGAACCACTCTCAGGAAACTGAGTGTTTTTCACCTATTGTTTTATCAAAATTTCACGATATTTCTGATAAATTTTGACCTACTGAACATTAAAGAAAACCACTCTCAGGAAACTGAGAGTGGTTCTTACCTATAGTTTTATCAAAATTTCACGATATTTCTGAAAAATTTTGACCTAGACTCTAGATCAGCCAAGGGCAGGTCTATCATAGGAGGTGTCCCTCCGACGTCTCACCTTGAAGTACGACAGCCTTCAAGGAACCACTTGCGTACAGAAGACTTCATCTTCTGAGCACATAAGAGAGAACCACTGCCCGGGAAACTAGGTGTAGTGCTCTTTTCAAATGTGCACATACTTGTCAAAATTTAAATACCCATTACTCTTTTGCAGTAGACTCAATACCTAGTTGGAGTCCGTCTGACCCAGCCTCTGGGGCAAGCCGACAGGCATGCGCTCGAGGAAAAGTGTGAGTCTGCTGAGCGTATGGGCGTGGCCGTCTCTGCTCGACCGTCTGAAATACGACCGCCTGGAATCTGAATTCTTCTCTTCGCTTCTTGTTCGCCCCGTTCCTTAAATTGTCGCTCTGACACTCGACCTTTTTTTCTCCGGGGCTGAAATGCCCTGGGTAGTAGTGGGGTGGTTGTAGTAGGTAGCGGTGCTGGTAGTGGTGGTCCTTCTCCTTTCTGTCCTTACAACCTTCCTTTTTCTGTATGTGTGCGTGAATTTCTGAAGCCTCGTTGACTATCTCCCACTCTTCTTTCACTTCTTTCAAAGGAAACACTCGACATGAGCACTCGTGCTCGTTTGTTTTCCTTACTCTAATCTAATCTAATATGCGGTGCGTAGGGGATCGTGTGGTTGTACTGAATCCCGTAAGAAGCCAGCAGGTCTCGAAAAGTTTTTTTATGAACTCCTATTCTGAATCGTTTAGAAAAGTTCCCATGGTTCTTGGCACCGTTGCCAGCACGTGAGACTACAATGCTTTTGCAACAGCTTGTGAGGTCTCACTTCTTAGAGGTACGGCATGCGCAAACTTTGTATGCAGGTCAATACCCACTACGACGCCGATGTAGTCACTCGTAGATTTCGGGAACTCCATCAAGTCAACGGCATGAAACTCGTACTGTCGAGGAGTCCTCCGTTTCTACAAGGGAAAACCTCCAGGGGCTTGACCTTTGTAAACTTGACCCACTGCACACAGTCTTACCACATTAGCCACTGAAGCTACAATCCCGGGTAAAAATATCGAGCGTGCATCACTTTGAGAACTTTGTCTCTACCAGTAAATCATGAAACGCTTGTCCCAGCCCATTCAGTTGAGACTCAGGAATTACAAGAACGGCTATCGTTTTGCCAGAATTAGTAACGTTACATAATAGCTAACCAGAATCCTCCATCCTTAGATGGGGCAACCATGACCTAAACTTCGGTAACTCTTTACTCAATGTACGCATGTTCTGCTTGCCATCACTCGTGACCAGCTCCCTCAAGTGTCTGATTTCGGGATCCAACAATTGATACTATGGTTTTAAAAGTATTGCACCCTTGAATGGGGTTTGAAAAATAAATAATTATATTATGCGTTAAATAAGATTTACGAGCGACCAGGGTTAACCTCGAGACTGGTCAACAGTTCGGTGGGCTTTGAACCGCACTAGTCTGTTGAGGTTGTAAGTGGTGATAACTAGTGACTCAGCCACGAGACCGCTGAGAAGCGATCGTTAGCTTGGAAGTCACGGAGAGTTGGGCCTAAATCAAAATTAGACCCATAAAAATTGATAGACAGTTGTGTGATCTTTTTCCCTTCTTTGATCTTTATTGCTTTGAAGGCATTTATCATCATAGGAAGAAATGAGGTGGACGAGCACTGTAGGCGACGGCAATGCGGCGTTCTATGGTGTGGTAACCACAGTTTGGCGAGTTGGTATATGATGCTGGGCGAACAGCCACAGGGCCGGTGGCGCAGTACGCGGATGCGTAAGGCAAAGGGCCGAGAGGCTGCACCATAATTGTGCACCATAACTTACCAAAGTGGAAGATTATCATATATTAAAGAAATGTAGGGTTGCTGTTACAGCTCTCCAACCCCACCTCAAACAGGTATTTGCATAGCAAAAATAATTAATAAGGTCTGGTAGTCAACCTTTTTCAGTGCTTGAGACCAAATAAACGCATGTAAGAAAAATAAGAAAATGACAGTAGGTTCCTACTGCATTTAAACATAAATGCCGAAATACCTATACAAATGCAAAAATTATGAAGTACCTACTTTCTTTACAATGATAAATTACAACATGAGCTGCGGCAATTCCCATTAGCTTCAGCTTTTGCAAAAATAACATGTTTTAATCCAATTAGTGAACTTGGAATTGTAACTGCATGTGTGTCATATTTAAGAATAGAGGCTCATAGCTTGGTGATAGAAGAGATGATTATTTAATCCATGCTGTACCAAGAATGCAAGGAGTGATCATAATTGCTCATAATAATCGACATAATTGTTTGACACACGACATGAGTTGGTTGACACGATCATATAAACATCATGGGCCATACCCATAAAAAACTAATCGAACAATATATGTGTTAGGTTCTCCAGGCAGCAATTCTGTAAAACGCGCAGAATAAAAAAAATGAAGAATCCTATTGCTGCAAGAGCATTCAAGTGCCAATTAGCTACCTAAGAATTAAAAAACAACATAAATGTCTTAAGTGTGTATCCAAGCAGCAATCTGGAAATTTGAGCTGAAATAATGTAGGAATGGTGTGATTTAAAAGTCTTGTTACAGCTGAATATGTATAATAATTATAATTAACAAAATCTAAAAATAGAACACAAAAGTGACAAAAATTGACAGCAAAACCAGGTGGTTTTTACAACACAATTTCCGTGTGTGTGTCCGAGAATCCTATGACAGGAAAACATTTGCCATTCAACGATAGCTGCATGTATATAAAAAAAAATGCTGTTCCTGGCCCGACAATAATAATGGTGCTAGCAATGAAATACAAAACTAATAATCACTTATCAAAACTGTGGGGTTAATTCGGGTGATAAGGTAATGAATGTATAAAAGAGCAAAATTATAAATTGTTATAGATAAGAGGATTGTTCAGGATCTGATTGTATGGACTGCTGGAACACTGCTCGCTGATTGCTCGACCAAGCCCTCAGGTCAACTCTAAGGTCACGATTACTTAGAGCTATGCCAGGAACAGGATCAGGCAACATCGTTCAGGCAACAGGCCTTTCAATGAATTCCTGCAAAATGTATTTGAGTCGATGCTAACTAACTTGAGTAAAACTTATTACTGCAATAAGGTTTCACAATTACTGTAATTTGTACCTAATGAAACACAGATTTTATGTAGTGGAGGCTCTGGTAAAAATGTGGCTCAAATTAGATACTTACAAGGAGTTGAAGTAATTAACTATTTTTGGTTCAGCTAATCACTTGCGCTGATGTTGATTGATGGTAGAGGGTACTGACACTAGTTTTTCAGATGCACAAATTTGTGAGTGGAACAGGTAAGAGTTGCGAGTGAGGAGTTGATGTGGGCAAGGAAAACGCGGAAAAACTTAGCCAGTTGGTTCTCCTTTACTCACGTGCCAAATGGAATGTTTCCAAATAGTTTCAACATTTGAAAGCAATATTTTAATTGTCGTAGAATTTGTCCAATGAAGGTTTCAGTATAAGGGTCTTATTGCAGCCTGCAAGCATACATCTTGGCTGTGTTTACGTTTGCAAGCTCTGCAACATCCTTTGCAGAAGGCTACTGAACTTACAACGGGTGATGCTAGTACTTGATATTGATGTTGCGTACTATACTATTTGTTAAGAACTAGGCAGCCATTGATATTTGTTTATTAGACAACTCCCATAAACTTTTATGGTGCATTGCCATTCCGTTCATTCGTTCCATTCGTGATCATCCATTGACTCGTTCCATTCATCCGTTTGGCAATTACCAATGGTCTGTGAGTGTTTAATTATGTTTTATCAATGTCTGTTGACGTGTTGCTAATTGTTTGCTACTTACTACGTATTTGTTCCTCAATATTTGATAGAATGTACATTGGCAATGTGGCCTTTAAAAATATGATTTGAATTAAACAATTAATTTATTTACCTTTTTATTTTAAAATTGTCGATATATTTACACGACTAACGGTACTGTGGTAGGAGGGATAATAGCAAGACGATTGGCCGCTACAATACCGCACGAACGCTTCAGGACCATATGTCATGCACAACTGGCGAATCTCTGCTCTTTCTAACACCAACTCTTTGTTACTAGCTTGTGCAGCCTGTACTTTCTGTGAAGGATCAAGAGACGCACGACTAGACTTTGAACCTTGATCATTGGATATTGTCAAATGATTTGAGCTGCGAGACAATTCCAAATTTTTATCACTAACAAAAACAGGAATCAAACAATCGAAATGCACACCGCCAAGACACTGTAAATAAATTGTTCTCCTACTTAACTTCCTAACCGGAGTTTTTACTCTCACGATTAGGCCAGAGGAAAAATACACGAGTATCTTCCCTCCGAACGCATCAGAAAAAGCTTAAGCCAAGTCAAAAGTTGCAAACACCTCCTGATTGTACATACTGCGAATTCTTTTTTATGTCACAAGCGGAATTTTGAAAACCATATCTGACAGGATCGTTTGATACTTCGTCAACGGAGATATCACGCAAGGCATCCACATTTTCTAACTTAACGTCAATACCGTAACGTAATGCTTCATAGAAAGAGTTGGAACCCCCAGGACTCCAACAATCTTGAATTTTTTCAGAAGGTTGTCAGCCGAAGGGTGATACTCTGACGGATTTTCAGGTATTTTCCACGGAAACGCATCTCGAGACAAGCAACCTACTACTATGTTAGGTTTCCCTGATAAGTATTCCAGTTCAAAGTGTCCGATAGCTTAGTCTTCTAAAATGCTCAGTAATCGATCATCTACTCTCTCCATCTGGTTCAAATGAACCAAAGGCTTGTGATCGGTGAGATTCACGTGATGTCTCCCGTAAAGGTAAACTAGGAAATGGTTAACTGCAAATCTAATTGCAGTGAGTTTCTTAACCGTAGTACTGTATCTCACCTGCGCTTTATTGAAAGCAGCTTCCGCAAAGGCAAGAACGGAGCCAGTAGCACTAGCATCTACCGTCAGAACAAAAAGACTATCAGTTACGAAATTGGGATAAGCCAAAATTGGGGCACTAGTCAAACTCTCATTGACTCTACAAAATGCCCCGTCCGCTAAATCTGACCACTGGAAAGATTTGGCCGCAGTCAACTCAGACAAAGGCGCCATAAGGTCGGCATATTTTTTTAATAAATCTCTTGTAATAATTCACCATACTATTGAATCATTTTAACCGTTGAACCGTCTTTGGAGCAGGAAAATTGAGCCCTGCCTGAACATTGGACGGTAGTGGTTGAATTCACTGTCTTCCTTCTATGCGACCTAAGTAATTCACACCCGCACAAAACATATCACACTCAGGTACGCTCAGCTTCAGACCACGCTCTGCAAGTCTTTCAAACACGGTATCCAAATGCAGCAATTGGTCTTCAGAATCTCTACCAACAACCAATGTGTCATCCAAGAACGCTTGGGCTCGATCGAAGGAAATTCCGGCAATCACAATCGAGACTAATCTTGAGAAACTGCCAGGACCATTCGTTACGCCGAAGGGCATCCGACGGTACTGATACAAGTCATCACCAGTTGAAAAGGCGTTCATATTTTTGCTCTCTTCATCTAGAAGAATTTGATGGTATCCGAACAACAAATTTAGGGATGAAAAGTATTGGTTATCTTTGAATTGGCTCACAGTGTCCGACATATTAGGTAAAGGGAACGAATCGCGCTTTGTAAGGGCATTAACAGCTCGATAGTCGATGCAAATTCTCAGGGAGACGTTTTTTCTTGCGAACGGGCAGTAACGGTGAAGCCCAAGCTGAAGAAGAGGGTTCAATGATGCCTTGATTCAAAAGCTTACAAATCTCCTCATTCAACTCGTCCCGCAGCGACCCAGAGAATTGCCGAAATCGTTGTTTGACAGGTCAAGCACCTTGCACGTCTATTTTATGAGTAATTGTAGCGGTACAACCCAGGTCCAGCTCATCCCTACCCAGCACGGCACGGTGATGCTTCAAGAACTGCTTAACTTTGTGCTTCGATTCCAAAGTCAAATCGGTTTTCCCGAAATCAAAAGAATCTATCAAAGAGTCAACATCGTGTTTTTCCTGATCACTAATCAAAGTGGCATCTACAAAAGACTCAATTCCAAGCAAAAAAGTAGCTAACTTCTGTCCTTTCTCAACCACAACGGTTCCATCGGATAACACTTCAATGTAGGTTGAGCCACTGTTTACTTTATTTTGGGACCGCGCTACTATAACTGGAGAGCGTGAACCAATAATCAACTCCACAGAGCCTTCAACATCTTCAGACAAATCAGGGATATTAGCACAGATCAAGGTACCGGCC
Organism: Gammarus roeselii; assembly: GCA_016164225.1. Taxonomy (NCBI): domain Eukaryota; kingdom Metazoa; phylum Arthropoda; class Malacostraca; order Amphipoda; family Gammaridae; genus Gammarus; species Gammarus roeselii. The sequence continues at coordinate 8,230 of SDVV010006583.1, forward strand.
CTAGGCTCAAGAGAAACTCGATAGGCACTACGGGCTTCGCACTCCCGTTGGCCCGGCATAACAACCTCTAGCTTAATGTCAAAATGGTTTGCATCAGACGGCCGATATCTCAGAGTACGATTCACAGTGTCTACACAAAGAAAATCCCGGTCTAAGAAATCTAACCACATAATAAACGGGAAAATGTCTGATCACTCACTAACGATTACTATTCTGAGTGAAAAAGACGTCAATTCTCCAATCGTTATAGGTACAACTATTTCGCCTTTAAGATTCAAACTCCGTCCACAAATTCCAGTGATTTTGCATACAGAAGCTGGTCTCAATGCATCGTATAACTCGGGAACCCCATCCAATAAAGCAGTTGTCGCCATGGCTACCGTAGCCCTTGTATCTACCAGGGCATCAATTTTCCCACCCCCAACGTACAATGGAACGTAATGAGAGACTGCCGAATTTTTGCAACACTTGGGTCTATTTGAGAATTCATGCAGATGTTGCAGTTCAACCAGAGATGACCTCATCTTCCTGGCCGTTTCTCGACGACGGTATCGGTTTTTGCTCACATTTGTAACCCTCGTGAACTATGTCACCACACCAAACGCATGCCAAACACCGGCGTCGGAACAATTCACAGTCCGCTAAATGATGGCTTCCTCCACTACAAAAGCTACATTTTGGAACTCCTATTTGACCTAAATTTCCGCGGCTAGCTCAAGTATCAATATTATTTGAACAAACATCTCTTTGGCGTGACTGAGTTTGAGGGCAATTACGAGCCATGTGTCCCGGGCAATTACTATTATAACAAATAGTCCTCTAGGCAAAACAATCGGACTCCAAATGACCAGTCCTGTGACAGGATGTACACTGGGGCGATTGATATTGAACACATTTATCCGCTCGTGACTTCTCAACTACTGCTGACACTGATAAAGGGGATGAACTCGGCACGGATCTAGATGAGCTCTGACACTCTAAAATCATCGCTAAGCGCACAATCCGATCAAACGTGGCATCGTCTTGATGTGCTAGCTGTACATTAATCTGCTGTAGCATCCCGGGTGTTTGAGGCACTAAGAATTGTACTCCTAATCATCATGTCACGCCTTATTTCACTAACGCTAGATACTTTCTTAGATAATATCTCCAAGCGAATCGAAAAGCATGTTAAGTTCTCTCCGAAATGACGAGACGCTGAGAAAAGTCCGAAAATTAATTTGATGACAACGTAGTTCTTTTAGAGAATTCATCTTCCAAACGCACACCGCAATATTGCAATCTGCCTAAACTCCAAGAGCACGTACAACCGCTCTGGCTTCACCCTCAAGAAATGATGGTAGTATCTGCAACCATGAAACTTAATCGTCTTTGTAAATGCTTGTACAGTACTTCTCAAAAGATGCGATAAAATCACCTATCCCGGTACCATTACGAAACGTTGCCGGAGTTAACTGGCAAATGCTGTACAGTACTTCACAAAAGATGCGATAAAAACACCTATCCCGGTACCACCACTAAACGCTGCCGGAGTTAACTGGCAAATGCAAAAAATTCAATGTGGAGGAGACAATATCTCCATTATTCCGAAGACGCGTGTTCGCCATCGTTGCGTTTCATACTTCAGCCAGGAATGGATGCCGCTGCACTCAGCCGCGCACGTTGTTGTTCAGTATCTCGACTGCAGGGGATGTGAGAGGGACTGTGCTGCTCCACAACTAAGCATATACATCTTCCCCCCCTAGCTAAACAATTCCGCAGAAAGAGTTATTGTGTCTGTACAAAACTCCGAAGCGTGAGCTGTTAATTTTATGCAACTCCGTGTTTGATAAATTTTCCATTACTCCGCAAGGATCACTATTTGGAGTAAATCTGAGCTGCATTGGACATTTCTAGTCTGGTGGGTTGCTTGAGTAGTTTGAGTTTGTCTATGTTTGGGGAGGTCCTTCCGTTACATGTTGGATTCTCCATTTTGGTATAGAACTGCCTGATGTGCCATCACCTTGTAGATGGATTTGCTCGCTCCCTTCCACTTTGTGTGTGTGTGTGTGTGTGTGTGTGTGTGTGTGTGTGTGTGTGTGTGTGTGTGCACGTGCAACGGTAATGGGTGTTTCTGTGTCTTGGTGTTGTGTGTTGTATTTTTTTGTGTGTGTGCCAGAGTGGGTTTCATCTGCGTGCATCTCTGTTGCAGTTTTTTGTGCCTTGATATCATTGTGGTGCTGGAGTGGTGGGTTGTGGAGTATGTCTGGGTGTGTTGCGTCTTCATGTGCTTCTCTGTTGTACAGCTTGCTGTTCTATATTTTTTTTTGTCATTTATACGGTTGGTTTATATGATAGTCCATGGTGCGCACTAATTCTAGTTCCTATGCATGTGTTAACGTGCTGTTCACATTATTAGACTGGCCTCCCCCGGCTCTATTGCTCCTCAATGGCTTGAGGTGCTGCTGGAGGAGGCTGCAAAGGTAAGAGACCTATAAAATCAATGCTAATTTCACTGCAAAACCTTTGTTTCAAGATGTAGCTGTAATAACATTTGATTCATTATTTCATATTAATGAAGATATAAAACAGTTTGTTTTGAACAGAGCATGGTTATGAAATTTCGGGTAGGTGTTTTTTCTCGTGTTAAAACGTTTTGTTGAATCATGACTCACCAGCAAGACAAATCAGTGTGAGGGTTTGCCGGTTGTGCTCCTCGAGTCTCCCTCACAGTCTACAGTGCTGCCTTTCCAAACACAAAACCCTTAATACCTTCGGCTTCCAGTACTGAGTGTTCTACCGTTTCATCTACTTTTGACTCGCATTGCATCACCATGCACACTCTAGTGCTATTTTCTGTCCATCTCTATGTTTGGGTGTCAATTCTTTTTGGGTGTCAATCCTTTTTTCTATTTCTTCACAGTCCATTGCAGTCTTTTGTCATGATCATTGACCATTTTCTTTGTACACTGCCATTGGTATACACACTTTCTAGCTCTCTACTTTCAGTCCTCTTCCCATTTAGCTACTCTGCGTATTGTTCTAATGGTGCACCGCTTTTGGCCGCCATGCATTGCTCATTCTATCTAGTGTAAGTCTTGCTGTGCATGCCAACACTGACTTCATTTGCTCCCCTAGTAGACTTCCTCTCATCTCACCTCTGATTACTTCCTCGCCAACCGATCTGAATCCTGACATCTGTTTGCTCCAAGAGCCATTTGTACTACTTTATTTCGTATCACATTCAGTTTGCCAGCTCAGTTTCTGCCTATCTCATGACATCCATTCCGTACATATTATCAGGCCAGATTGCATAATTGGGCGCGGCGGGCGGGTACGTGAGATTTCATCTCTGAATATTCAAAATCAAACCAGCCGAGCGCCTTAAAAGCTGAGATCTGCATACCTAACCTTTGCGTGCGCTCGGAGAGAATGTTTGTTGAGTTGCGTGCGCTACTCTCACGAGATACTGGCAAACATGTATACAGCTGCGGCGGGTTACAGGTCGTACACTCATGATGGTACCAACCTGTATAAAAGTCACGTGTGTCAGCCTGACATTTGCCTTTTCTCTTCGTTATTATATAACTTAAGGAGAATTAGTGATAGTATTAATGTAAAAGGAATTTATGTATTTGTATTCATAGACTTAAAGGTTAGGTTAGGCAAGGTTAGGTTTTATAAATTCCTATGTTTGATTTGCAGTCTATTTTAGGGCAAACATATGCCTGACATTGGCTTGGCACATTTATATTGCAGCACCACCCCGACACAGAAGATTGACATTGTGTTTAAAACCACCCTACGTATGCTACGCCAGTGGTAACTTGTAACTTCTTATTTTTCACGGGGCCTTCTGATCGGAGTCAATTTGCTCCGAGACCAGCTAAAGTGAGATGCACTACTTCACGGTCGGTCAAAGCGGCGCGTGTAACCAATGACCAGCTCCACAAACTTGAAGATGAGAAGAGTCGCTATAGGATCACCGGGTTGGAAACTGAGGAGTAAGGAGAGATTGGGTGCTAAGTGCCCCTGGGTGTGATGCTGACCAGTAGGCGACACCGGGCTGCAATGATGTGGGCAGACAAAAAATAAATGGTATATTGTTTCATTGGAATGACAATGAGGGCAATCTGGGGAGTCAATCTGAGGGATTTTGTGAAGTACTTTATTTAAGGGAGTAGTACCTAATCTGAATCTGGCAAAAACGGACTAAAAAAAATTGTCACTGTCTCCTGCCAGGCTCAAGTGCACAAAAGGGGCTTGTAGGTACCTAGAGAGTGCCGGCCTCAAATAGCAGTCCGCCTGACCAGCCCATAAGACCAGATTGAAGATGAAAAATTTGAGCAATGTTCAGTCGAGGAGAAGGGTAGCTCATGAATTGGGAAAGAAGTGGTTGCTGCTTCCTTTGCAACTGCATCTGCATCTTTATTGCCAAGAATAGCACAATAGGCTGGAAAGAGTGAGGATAACCTGTCGGTGTAAATGACAGCAGGGGTGATAGCCTGGTGTGAGGAGAGAAAGATCAATGCTTGCAGGATCTCAAAGAGTTCGGCAGCAAGCACTGTGTGACCTAAGAAGAGACGGAAAGGGAGTTTTAAATTTCTCTGGGGAACAACCATATCCACCCCAACACAGGCAGCATTTTCTCTCATCACTGAGCCATCAGGGTAGATAGAGGTAGTCAGGGTAGGAAGTAGATCAGAGATCTGCAAACAGTGCAGGGGCACTACCCTCCAATGCATCTATCGTAGCAGTGGGAAATGTGTAGATAGTGGAATCAAAATGGTACCAGGGAGGGAAAACATAGAAAATATCCTGAGGGGTAGAGGGAGGAAGAATGAACCTGTGAAAGTGGGTAAGTAGTCATGCCCTGTATAGAAGAGGCGATCTGTGATGCCGACACAAAAAGGGGCTTGATGTGAGGAAACGATCGCTCGTAGAAGAACATGGAAAGGATGATCAGCGGGTCACAAAAGAAGATGTAGCAGAAACCGGCTGTAGCAGAAACCAGCCGCAGCGTTCCTCACGGTAGAAATCAGGGGGTAATAGTCCAGCTTCACAGTAGTGAGAAGCCAAATGAGTAAAGCGCCACATGCCTATGATAAGACGAGCAGCAGTGGAGTAAACCACATCAAGTTGAGCAAAGAGTGAGGGAGAGGCAAAGGAGTAAAGGAGTAGCCCATAGTCAGTGAGACCTCTGATATAAGCCAGATAGAAGAGCAGAAGTTTAGGTCGTGATCCCCCAGAGCGCTGTGAGCGATGGCGAATGCCCACCCAAGCTGTTCAAGAGGCAAGGTCATGGAGCCCACCCAAACCAACACCAACTCTGTGCACGCCAACCCGGGTTTTAACCACTGGGACCAGGCTCACCTGGGCTATGACTAAAGCCGGGCACCTCGGGCGTGCCGCTCTCTGGCTGGCACACGTTGCTGGCTTTTCGACGCTTGGGTACCTTTCGAGCATGCCGCAGCATTCCTACAGTCTTCAATCCCTAAAATAGCCACCCAGACCCTGGTGTCCTCTGGATTCAATTCTGGGTTGTTGACAAGCGCAGAAAAGTGCTGGATTACAGGTCTCTAAATTCTACGCCACATCACACACCTGGGCGGCACCCACCCCGGGACCTTTGATAGAGGGGGATTCACCTTGGCACCTCTCACCCTTTTCACCCTAGGCTGAAATGCACAAGAGAGCCACGCTCACAGCGCGATCCGGCGAGAACTCGCATTATAATCACACTCCTGACAACGAAGTCGAAGAAATTCAATGTACGGATGCCAAGTCAGACAAGGAGAATCAATTATTATACCAGCAGCTTATGACGCTGGGAATATGAGATAGGAACACCAGAAATATGAAGTATCGGGAAAGTAGGAACCAAGAGCTTGAGGGTAAAAAACGTAGTACCAGACTTTTGAGGGTTGATAAGTAGACCCCAGCGATGTGCCCTGAGTGCAAAGTGATCAATAGCGGCCTGGAGCAGTACCTGGGTAGAAGAAGCAGTCAGTGGTGAAAACATAGTTGTCATCAGCATAAATAGGGGTTGTAACACCTGGGAAAGAAGGTAGGTCAGACAGTAGTATATTAAAGAGAAGGGGAGAGATGATGGCACCTTGAGGTACCCCAGGGAGAATAGAGGGTGGGACTGAGAAGATGACGCAGAGACGGAAATAGAGAAGAAGCGGCTTGTGAGGAAGCTGGAGACATACCGATGGAGAAGGCCAGACACCCCATAGGACGCCAACTTGAACAGGATTGCCTGGTGGAAAGCTTGATCAAAAACACCAGAGAGATAAAAAAGACTGCAAGAACTACTAGTTGAGTTCAAAAAGCCAATTGAATTTTGTGTTTCAAGAGGAAGAGGGCATCCGTGGTGCCACGTTGATGGTGAAAACCAAACTGGTGTGGAAGAAAAGTATTTTTCCTCTCCAGATACCACATAATGGAGCACAAAAAGCCTCTCCATGAGCTTCCCAACACAAGGGAGAAGAGATATGGTCCTGTAGGCAGATAATGTGGTGGGGTCGATGCCGGGCTTAGGAACTGGGACAATCAAGAAGGATCTCCAGGCTGGAGGGATGTTGGCAGTGTGGAAAGAAATGTTAAAAACGTTCATGCGAGGGGATGAGTCTTAGGGAGATGATAAATAAATTGGTTATGAAGGAGGTCAGAACCAGGAGAAGAGTGAGATGGAAGCTTGGAAAGAACAACGCGTAGCTCAGAGAGAGAGAAATTGTTATTGAGAGTGTCATTTGCATTAGAAGCAATTTTTTCTATGAGAAATGATGAGTCAGGCTCTGCAAGAAGGTGCTCATGAGAGAAAGCAAGAAAAAAGTATGATGCTAGGCCATTTGCTGCTTCAGTGGATGAACGAGGAGAAGTACCAGAAGAGAGAGGGAAAACAGATGGAGAGACTCGCCCTGAGATCGATCAAAACACTTTCCATATCAGGGCAGATCGGGTGCGGTGGGTGATGCAAGTTAGAAAATCGTTCCAGGAGGTCCTCTTTTCGGTCAAAAGTGTAATAACTGATATTGATATATACTTATTAAGAACAGTTTTGTTTGCTCGGGTTGGGAAACGACTAGAGAGGTGCATGACTTTGCGACAATTGTTAACTGCAGGCTCGCGGGAAGCATTTCACCAGGGGTTTCTATGACGTCTAGGGGTAGCAGAGGATCTGAGTGGAAAATATTCATCACAGGATAAAAAAATACAGTTTCAAAAGAACCAAATGCCGTCGATGCAGTATCTGCTCGTTTAATGCTTGACATGGCAACATATCTGCAGCATATGCATCCCATCTTGAGTCAGGTACATTGTGGAAGTTACAACGTGGAACGAAGGACAGGCGTGGATAAGTGCGGGTACTAGAAGAGAGAATCACAGGAAGATAGTCACTACCAAGGTCAGGTGCAGGAGAGATGGAGAAAGAGTGAAAGGGTTGAGTGGCAACAAAATGGTCCTCTCTAGCAGTCTACCCAGGTAGAAAAGTTTGAAGGTTTTAGTAAAAGGAAAAGGTCACTGCTAGAGAGGAAGTCAAAAAGGGCAAGGCCAGTTTGGTTTCTAGAGTTCTTCAAAGGTTTTCAATGTTGGTGGTGAGCATTAAAACCACCACAGACAATCCCCTGTGACCACAACTTGGCAAAATAGTGAGAGAACTCTGACAAAGATACATTTTTACATGGATTGTAAAAAAGGAGTACACATGACCAAGCTCAATCTATGTATATGTCCACTGCCATGGTCTCAAGGACTCCATCTGCATAATCCACACGTAACACAGACCTGGGCTTTACATTACCTGGAATTAAAATTGCCAGTCCTCCAAAGCCATCTAGACAATCTTTGCGGTAAACATGGTAACCAGGAAGACCGAGGTTCTGTGAAGAACGAATGTGAATTTCAGTGAGGCAAACAGCACTTGGAAAGATTGTTGTTAAAAATGATCTAAATTCTGACACCTTTTGCAATAGTCCCTGGAATTCCCCTGTAGAAAGAGTGTTTGAGGATGAGATGAGGGAACACTGGGAGCTATGAAGAAGAATAGTGAGGCAGAAAGAGATTACAGAAGTGTAGTGAAGATGGCAGCTACAGGAGAATCAGTAGGGAGGCTGGAGAGAATCCAACCCAGAAGCTGCTGTAGGAGAGATTTGAGAAGAGTGATGATAGGGGATCCAGATGCTGGAGAAGTACCAAAAATAGTTGGGTGCAAGTGAGGAAATGAAGACACTGCAGGAAAAGAATCTAAGCTGGATGAGCCTGGTGCAGCTAAGGAGAGTTGCAAGGACATTGTGAGATGTACCCCAGATTGCCACTGAGAACTTCAGCATGTTCTGCAGTCAAGTGAGTGGTGTTATCCTGGGGTGTACATTTTTGGGTGCTTTCATTTGAGCGGATATGAGATTACAAGAGGTTGATGAATAAGGGTTTGCTGAAACAGAAAAGGACAAGAGGGAGGCAGCAGGATTTGTTTCAAGGTTTGGCTAGTCCTTCACATAAGATTTAGAATTGGAGGCAAGTAGGAGAGGTTGAGGAGAAAGGAGTGGAGAAGGAGTTATGAGAGGTTGGGTAGAAGGAACCTTTCCTGGGCTAGAGTAGAGGGATGCATGGTAGATGCTTGATCTGACTCTCTGGAGATTGCCACATTGGACTTGTGCTGCAATACCTAGACAATGCTGCTTTGTAAAGTTTGCCTCGTATTGATGAGCATGAATGAGAAGGGCCAGGGCCATAAGCAAAGCAATGCAACTCATCAGGTTGTGGTAATGGGTTTTGTTGATGAGCACTTAGCATATCATTCACGCCGGCGACATGAGATTACTCCATGACCATATCTTTGGCAGAGAAAACAGTGAATAGGTGGTAAGATGTACGGGAAATACGGGGATAAACATTTTGAAAGAACACACGCTCAGGAACAGCAAAACTACACTCAATGGAAATTCGCATAGAGAGGATAGAGGAGTAGAGAGAATCAGAGACAGAGAGGGTCTTTTGGGGATACACTTTTTGAACAGACAGAATGGCATTGGTAGCACAAGAGGAGAAGGCAGTCAAGAGTGCCATGATATTAGTCTCTGAACTAGATAAAATTGACCTGTCTTCAATATCAGTCAGATCATAGATGTTTTTCTCAATGTAAGGAGTGCAAGTCTGAGGAACTTTTAGGATATCATTTATATTGTTCATCATAAATTTATAAGGTGCAGAATGAAAAACTATGGTTTTATTGTTATACATCTGCCTCATAATGACAAATCCTTTTTGGTTTCTCTCAAGAGAGCTGGGGATCAGTCATGCTAGAGTGGTTCATTTTGGAAGAGCAGTGTTAAAAAACTTGAAGGGACGGGCTTTATGGTCTTCATAAAGCATGAAGCAGGGGGATGATTAGGAGAGTGGTTGATGTTGTTCAACATAGAACGCTACGGGCCTTGATTGGCAGAGGATTATGCAGTCAGGATGATGGCATGAGTCATCCAATAATGACTCCGTGACCATGTCTTCTTCTTAAGAAGGCTGGCTGAGAATAAGGCCACCAGACTGTGCTGCCATCCTGACAGGCGATCTAATAGGTTGGTTGGGTTGGCTCAGGTGTCACTGTACCCACCGGGAGGCTTAGGTAGAGTTTTTTTGTAGATGATGTTTAACTTTATTGGTGATTTCAACAAACAGTGGGTACACAGGTCGAAACACAATCATTGCCATCACGGCCGAAATGAGACTCCCTGCAAGAATAGATGGAGTGAGTGTAACGGCTGGCATACGTTCGAACACTGTCGGAAGATTGTGAAGCATGGCTGAGCAGTGACGCGCGAATTTTGACCCAATGAGGTTGGATAGATGGAGGCAGCTCAGCCGCTCGGAAGTGAAGCATGGCTGGACTGACTGTTGGCTGGCTGAAAGCCAGTTGGAGGGGAAACCTAGCGCTCGGCTATGCATTGAAATGAACGGAAAAGGAAGATTTACGGCTTTTCACGGCCTTTGCAGTGCCTTCGGCTGCTCTGAAAGGTGAACTTATAACACCGTAGTCACTCTTCTTATGAAAGTACAGTATACCAGTAGTGTATATCTGTGCAAGAACGGCTGTGCAAGAACGGCTGTGCGAGAACGGCTGTGCGAGAAC
>SDVV010006584.1:0-18336 GCA_016164225.1 Gammarus roeselii
ACGTCGGTGATCAAACTTCCTCTGCTTATTTTTCTTGAAATTAATGGTCTAATGTAATGCTTGCATCTGTCTCCACATATTAAAAAGTGGAGAGTAGAGGATGTCCTCCAACATGTCCATCGGTTGGTCCTTACTCTTCAACCCTAGTGTTAAGTTAATATTAAATTCACCCAGGTAGCAAATGTTGTCTTCAGAACAGCTCACGCTGACGAAGACTTGGTACGTATCATCTGTGTATTCTGATATTTCTGTTATTCTGTCAACATGTCATTATACCTAAATAAATTTTAAATCCTTAAAAAAAATCCTTTAAATCCTTAAATCAAGCTCTCCTTCAAGAACCACGCCGCCTCACGCTTCGTCATCGGTTAGTTCAGACAGCAGAATGAGCACTTAACAACCGACTCCCTGAAAGAATGTAAACTTCTTACAGCGGCATAGACTTTTATCCTTTATCAGCCGTGTATATTGGCTCATATTCTTATAGGTCTAAATCTGCCACTACACTCGCCCCAAATCTCGGACTAATCCCACCTAATTTTACCACAGCTGCCTTATCTCCTTCAGTGTACTCCCACTTCATTTTTCCTCGGGACCTCAATTACTCGCCTTCCCCAGATTGCACCTAATTCATACCTTCGTAGCACAACTAACCTCCCTCCCCTCATCAGACTGCGCCATGGTCCTGCACCCCGCCTCCTCCCGCCTCGACATCATGAACTGCGTGCAGCGCGTGCTGAAGAGCGCTCCCGACTGGGAGGTTGGCCGCGTCAGGTGATGCATGCTTGGCGGTGCTGTCCCTGCTGCAGCCCTTGCTGCTGCCAGGGGATCCAAACCTACCACCCTGCAGCGCCAGCAGCAGCGGCTCATGCGCCAGCTGCAGCATAGCCAGATGGAGGAGGATAATGACGTTGACCGACGGATGATGATGTTGCTTAGCAACCACCAGCAGCAGCAACAGAGTATCGCAGCTGCTGCTTCTGCGTCCACCTCCTCATCTTCGTCGTCCTCTGACTCGCCAAAGGAACAGCAGCGACAGAAGAAGCAATAAGAGTTACAACAGCAACAGGAACAGCTCGGTAAGTGTCGCTGTGAATGCCTGCACAGAAATATACCTTGCATTGCAACAGCTGACTAACGTTTCCTCTAAATGCGAGACTGTTCGCCAAACGTCTTCGGCGAGGCCTCGGTTGTAAGCGTGTTCTAAAATGAACATATAAGATCGTCATTCCTGCCTTATTTGCCATGCTGGGTGTGTCGACCTTGTGACAGGCTGCGCAGACGCTTGTTTTATTGTAGAGGTTAGGGTACTCGGACTAGCTACCAATCTTCCAGCACAGGTCGAGTTATGTCGTTTCGCTTTATTTCTGGCAATTACTCTCTTTTTTATTGCAATTTCTGCTGTTCTCCTATGTGGGGTCTCCTGTCTGCTTGCTGACATCATTTATAGCATCCCCGTTTCCCGCCCTGTCTTTGTGTGCAGGGTCGTGTTCATCGATCCTCCGAGTGTTGCTTGCATTGTGGGACTTGCTTCATTGTTCGATGTCTAGAAATAATCACAAAACTGCCTCGTAACGACGTGACTGCCTACGCTCTCCGAAATCTAATATCTTGAGAAGCCGATGTCGGGTGTGCAGTTTTAGAAGAACTAACTCCTGCTGAATAGGTAACACTTGTGATACATTGCATATTCAAGACCGTCACCTCCTATTACTTATTGTCGAATTGCCTCGTAGCCGGGCGTTTGCCTTGTCGCCGGGGCGTTAGAAACTTGCTACCTTATCCACGGCGTGTCGTGAAAGGCGACTAAAAGGGCTCCCCATAGCCGGGAATAGAATCGTGCTACCGTAACCCCTGCGTGTCGTAAAGGCGACTTGAAGGGGCGCAGCGAAAGGGCTTGGGATCGCGTTCTCTGTAGAACACTTCCTCAAAGACAGCAAGATGAACGCCTCTCCTAACCCTATGGTTAATGTCGCTGAATGTGCGTGGCTGTAGTACGAATGAGGTTGAGCCGAGAGAGATTGGTGAGATGTTTGTGAGGAGTAAGTTTGATGTGTTGGCGCTGAGGGAGACGAAATTGAAAGGTAAGGACGAATGTGAGTTTGGTGTGGTAAGTGGAAGAAAGTCTGGTGTGGAGGAAGGTTGGGCACGAGAAGGTGTAGTCCTAATATTGAGTGATTGGTTGGCTCGTAGCGCTACCGAAAGAAAGGAGGTGTCCTCAAGATTGATATGGGTGGAAGTTAAGTCAGGTGTAGAAAGATGGGCATTTGTGAGTGCTTACGGACCTGGCAGCGAAAGGAGTGAAGAGGAGAGCGAGTAATTCAGGACTGACCTGAGTGTGTTGAGAGTTTTGGAGGTCATTTCAATGTAGTTGTACAGGGTGACCTTATTGTAAGAGTTTTAAATGTAGTGGTGGAGAAAGTGATATAGAGGTATGGCGTTCCCGGTAGAAATGACATTGGAGAAAACGTAATAGGTCTGTGTATGGAGCAGGAGTTGGCGGTCGGGAACAGTTTTTTCAAGAAGCGAGATATCCATCAGTACACATGGGTAAGGATGGCCCGTGGTGCAGTGGTGGAAAGAGCACTGATGGATTTTGTGCTGATATCGAGGAGAGTGGTGGGGAGGCTATTGGATGTGCGAGTGTTGAGAGGGGAGGGTGGAAGAATGTGTGACTATCTGCTGGTGGAAGGTAGATCAAGAATGGAGCAAAAGTGGAAGGGCAACAAACGAGTGGGAGGAGGAAGAGAGGTAGTGAAAGTGAGTGGACTGAATGTGAGAAGTAGAGCCGAGGAGTTCCAGCAGGCGTTGAGGGAAGAATATAACAACGTGAGAGGACAGGACCGGAGAGATGTACAGGAAGAATGCGAGACGTCAAGGGATGCGTTGCTGAGAAGTGCAAAAAAGGTGTGTGGTGCGCGCCGTGTGGGCGGGTGCAGAAGGAAGGGTTGCGAGTGGTGGAACGAAGAGGTCAAACTGGCGGTGGCACGAAAAAGAGGAGCGTTTGAGGAGTGGCTGCATGTGAAGTCGCTGGTGGTTTATGAAAGCTACAAAGAGGAGAGAGACGAGGTGAAGCGGGTGGTGATTAGAGCCAAATGGGACGCTGATGCCAGGTGGGGTAGACGGTTGTGCCAGAATTTTGAGGATAACGAAGAGATGTTCTGGAAAGAGGTGAAGAGGGTGAGAGAGGGAGAGACCGTTAAGGAGGAAGTGGTGAAAGAAGAAAATGGCCAGTTATTGTTGGAAAATAGTGATGTACGGAAGAGGTGGCCCGAGTATTTTGAGTTGTTGAATGTCGAGGATGACGCCGCTGATATTGTTGCTGTACCAGTTTTAAGAGGAAGACTTGTGGCGGACATTACCAGGGAAGAGGTACTGGAGGCGTTGGAGGTGATGAAAGCAGGGAAAGCCCCTGGTTTGGATAGCGTTGCCACAGAGTGCCTGAAGAAGGGTGGAGTAATGGTTGTCAAATGATTGGTGAGGATACTGAACTTGTGTTTTGTGGCAGGCGTGGTACCTATTGAGTGGCGCAGTGCCTGCATTGTTACGCTATATAAGGGCAAAGGAGATAAAAATGAATGCTGCAACTCGAGAGGTATCAGTCTTATGTGTGATTGGTATGTTGTACGGGAGAGTGCTGATCAAAAGGATTAGCGACTGTACGGACTGCGCAATTGGAGAGGAACAGTGTCGCTTTAGGAGTGGTAGAGGGTGTGCCGATCAGATTTTTGCAGTAAGACAGGTCTGTGAGGAGTACCTTGCCAAAGGAAAGGATGTGTTCTGGGCCATCATGAATCTGGAGAAGGCATGCGACAGGATTGACAAGGAAGCGCTGTGGAGGGTGTTGCGTTTGTGTGGAGTGGGCGGACACCTGTTGAAAGCGGTGCAGACTGTTTATGTTGGCAGCCGAGCATGAGTCAGAGTGTGAAGCGAGGTGAGTGATTGGTTCGTAGTGAAAGTTGGACTAAGACAAGGCTGCGTGATGTCTCCCTGGCTGTTCAACTCGAACCTCGATATGGATGGAATGGTCAGGGAGGCGGACGCGAGTGTGCTGGGTCGTGCATTGGAACTGTTGGAAGCGAAGGGACGGAGTTGGCTGTTGAGCCAGTTGCTATTTGCTGATGATACGGCCCTGGTTGCGGATTCGGAGGAGAAGCTATGTAGGCTAGTGTCTGAGTTTGGTAGAGTGTGTGAGAGGAGGAAGCTTCGAGTGAACGTAGGTAAGAGTATAGTAATGAGATGCTTGAGGACTGTCGATGCGAGCACAAATGGTGTCCCCCTAAATGAAGAGCTCTTAGAGGAAGTTCAGTGTTATAAGTATCTGGGCTCTCGTGTGGAGATGACTGAACTAGTGGAAGCTGAAGTGAAGACGCGAGTGAAGGAGGAGTGTTAAGTGTTGGTGCACTGAAGAGTGTAATGAGCTGTAGGAGTGTAATGAGCTGTAGGGGTGTCTAAGGGTGTTGTTGTCCCAACTTGCTCTACGGAGCTGAGACTTGGGGGAGGACGAGCAGAGGAGAGAAGAAGGTTGAATGTTTTCGAGATAAAGTGTTTGAGGAGCATAGCTGGAGTAATGCTGAGAGAACGGATCACGATTGACGTGGTTCGAATTAGAACAGGGATGGTCAAGAAGTTGGAGTACAGAGTAAATTCGCGTGTTCTGAGATGGTTCGGGCACATGGAGAGGATGGATGAAGGGAGATTGGTGGAAAGGGTGATGAATATGGAGGCGAGTGGTCGCAGGCCTAGAGGTAGACCGAAGTTTGGGTGGATGGATGGTGTGAAGCAGGCGTTAGGAAGGAGAGACATGAACGTGGAAGTAGCGAGAGAGCGTGCAATGAACAGGCGTGAGTGTAGAATAGTTGTGAAAGGTTGGTTGTTGGGGGGCACCCGGCTATTATGACGCGACGGGGGTTAACCCGAAAAAACTGTCGGGCCCTGCTGCTGACAACGGATCCTTGAACTGCACTCGTGACCCAGAGTGTGTTTGAAGAGAAAACGTTACAGAGACGTCAAACGTAGTTTCTAACGCCATTTAGGCCTTTGAGTCTTTTAACCGTACCCGGGAATTTCGAAACTTTCAAATTCCTCGACTCTCCTCGAAGTTTTAGGTAATAATGAAATAAAAAACTGTCTGCCCGGCGCTAAATGCCTGCTGGGTACGACGTGACATCTCCTGCGCTTGGGGGTCTAATTGTCTTCAAGGTACAGCGGCGTCTCCCGTCTCCCGCTGTCTCGGCCGGCCGAAACCCCCAACCCCGTCTCTACCTATATAAACGAGATCCACCGAGCTCCGTCATTCATGAGGCTAGCAGGAACTTTTGGAACCTGGGATGAATTGGAATGTGCGGGAAGGCGTCTTTGATATCCAACTTGGTGAACCAGAGCGGGGGCTTCAGCACTGCCCGTATGAGCTGCGGGTGAGACATGGGAACGTGGATACCGAAATGTATTCGTTGAGTATGGAGAGGTCGATCACCAGACGACCTCCCCCCCCCCAGGGCCTTGGGGACCTCTAAGATGCGAGATACAACTGCCGGTTGTCTGGCCGCCGCCTGGACTATGCTTTTGCGCAAAAATTCCGATACGAGGGTTTTTAGAACGTCCTCGCGTTGTCGGTGGGAGACCGTGTGATTGATTTGGGGGGTCGTGGCGTCTATTTCTAGGAGAGACCTGTGGCAATAATGCGTTTGACCAAGGGCGTGGCCTTGGTCCAGTGCGCGAGGCGGTTCCTGAGTGTCGCCGGCAGAACGCCAGAGTTTGTGGAAACGGGGGCGGTCCCGTTGTCTGGGGTTACCTGTGGGCTGCGAGAGGAAGGGGACGAGTCAATTGCGTGCGGAGGTTCTCCGACCTCCTCCACGACCTCCCCTCATGGAACATACTGGGTCCGTCCCCTGGCCTCCAGGGCAGGAGGGGAGCGTGGCCTTGAGCTTGTATGAGGGCACCGCAGACCATCCCGCCTTCCTTGGGAGTGTCTAGCGTCGTGCTGGAACGTTGGACGCGCTCTGGGCGGTAGGGGTCGGCCAAGAAAGGAGCCTCTTGCTATCCCCCTACGGCTATGGAGGTAATGCTGTGTAACACCTTTCTGGTGTTGCGGGGGTCTCCGTGGTGCGGGGGTAACGAAGCCTGAGGTAAAGGGCCCCAAAAGGAGAGGACATCTGTCCTGGCTAGCCTGCGAAATAGCCTCGTTGGTGAATAGTTGAGATTCAAATACCAATCCTGATAGAAGGGCGGCCCGGACGGGTTCCGGAGCCAGCTTGTCCAGCAATGCTGGTATCTCCACAGAGCTGCGTCGAAAAGGGATCCCCAGAAAAGCATGTGAACGGAGCCGGTGGTGAGCTCTGACTGACAACGCAGGGACTGAGGGGCAACTGGCGTGCCATCGCTTAGGACGGGAGTCCGGATGTGCTCAAGGATTCCCATGAGTGATGCTGTGAGGATGTATCCGCGCATGTTTTGAGCAGCCTTAGTGCGGAGTTGGTTGGTACGTGCTACTATGGCCATGTGATGGGCTGGGAAAGCGATCTTGTTCTTTGTGGCTTCGAAGTTAGCCCTTGAGGAGAGGATCGGGGCATTTGCGAACTCCATCAGGAACCTGACTACGGGGCAGTGTGCTGTGAGAGCAAAGTGCGTGTTAGACCACGCTTCAAGGTCTTTCGGGGCCGAACCAGTGGGGAGGGTGGCATTGATTTGCGCGAGGAGTTGGGGTAGTGTATTTGGGATACGTTCCAGAACGAACAAACCGTCCTCACTGATGGTCACCTCTCGATGGGAGGGTTGTTCGACCACAAGACACTCTTGTAAAGTTGCAGGGAGAGCTTCTTCGAACTTGCTTGCGGCAGAAGGGGGGTGGATCTTCGGACGAGTAGCTGAACCGCGGTGTTGGTTAAGTCTACTGGGGAGAAAACAAAGTTGTGGCCTCTCCCATGAACCTCGATCAGATTGTTAGGAGCTCAGTCAGTGGTGTAGACCTCATAGTCGCAGCTCACCAATCCGTCTGTGTACTTCGCGCTGAGGAGATGTGCATGCCACCTCTCTTGCGGGGAAGGGGGAGAGGCGAAGGGCGGTATTTCGTCATTTCGGAGCTCCTCCAGAGTGCTCCTGGGTACTGGGAAAGTCTGCTGCCGTGAACGCGGTCTGTCCGTTTCCGGTAAATGTGTGCGCGGTCAGTCGGGACGGGGCGAGCAAGTTGGCGAATTTAGGGAGGGGGGGGGTTGTGACGTAGGACGGGGGTGTTCTTCCTGAAGATGCGCTCCCTCGCCCCGTCCACGGGGGTTCAAAAAGCTGCCCTTCCGTCTTCCTCATCTTCGCCCTGATAGAGATAGGGTCCCTCTCCGTACTCCTCGTTGCCTCCCAATCCGTGATCCCGTCTGTCCAGATCGTAGAATCTGTCCTCCATGTCGTTGGAAAGGGACTGGAGACATGCCTCGAATCTGTCTTCGAGAGAGCCAAGCGCTAAAAACACATTGTCGAGCTTTGTGGCCGTGGCCGAGCTAGGGGGTGTGGTGGCTGAGACGTCTTCGGTAGAGGTCGGGATGCGACGGGTGGCGAATGGTCCAAATCGGGGGCTGAGAGGGC
Organism: Gammarus roeselii; assembly: GCA_016164225.1. Lineage (NCBI taxonomy): Eukaryota > Metazoa > Arthropoda > Malacostraca > Amphipoda > Gammaridae > Gammarus > Gammarus roeselii. The sequence continues at coordinate 7,576 of SDVV010006584.1, forward strand.
CCGCGGGCGAGACTCTCGTACGTGCCCCTTTGCAGGACCGTCGGATGCCTGAGCCGGCTCAGTTATGTCTTCCCTCGTGATAAGTGACTCCGAAATGTGGGGCGAGGAGATGGGTAGGAGTAATGTCCTGAGTGATGTTGCGGCTCCGTCGTCCGATGCGGTCCACATGGACACTGAGAGGAGGCTCGGATCCCCAGGGGTGTACTCCCGCTGCGAGTGAAACCTCTCCTGGTTGGGTGGTAGCATGTCCAGTGTGCTGTCTTCCCTTATGAGGAAGTGCGTCCCGAGATCACCGAGGTTGTGCGCCCTCCGTCGCGCATTTGTGACCCGGGAACAGAGGATGGGGGCGGGGCGTCGGGGCTAAGGGACCGTGAGGGAGGAGCCGTTCGTGTGAGCAGGGCTGTCCCTGCTAGAGCCCCTAGACGTGTGGGAGGAAGGACGACCTGGCCTGCCTTCTGCCGTGCTGTCCTCCTTTGTCTTCCGATTGTTCCTATTCTACGAGTAGCCAGGTGGATTGCATTGCATGCCTTGAAATGACCTTGTGTTTGACGTGACGCTGCCTGTGTATCTTCCGTCTTTTGGATCTATATCTACTCAGGAAAGCCTCGGAGGCCGCGCTGCCCGGGGTCGCTTTCATGGCCGATAAGCAGATGTCGAACCCCGCTGGTCTATACACGTGTCCTGCAAAGCAGCTGGATTGTCTCAGGCAAAACATTCGCCGCCAGAAGGACTTTGACTCCATTGCATTAGAAAGCCTTGACACTCTAATCTAATCTAATCTTGTCTCAGGCAATTTTTGGAAGCAGGTGGACCGGGAAGCCGATGGGTCTTGCTGTCGGGTGGCTCGTTGGTCCGACAAGGGGCGTTTCCGGCATGTTCTGAAATCAAGGAGAGCGAAGTATAATTCGGAGGTAAAGACTATAAGAGAGTATGAGTATGATACAATATTTGCAGAAAGAGTGTTTGATCCGACCAAGATTTGTCTGTTTGTGTCGACAACATTTTTGTCAACAACATTTTATTTGTCTACATTCATGTGTAGACAAAAGTTTATGTTTCGACGAAATTTTTGTGATGAGAAATTTGTGTGTTGACAAATTTGTGTGTTGACAAATTCGGCACATTTATGCATCAATACATTTTGTTGACAAATTTTTGTGCCAACAAAATTTTTGTCGACATTTTTGTCGACAAATTTGTAAGTCGAAAAAATTTTGTGTCGACAAATTCTGCGCATTGACAAATTGTGCGTGTCGGCAAAATTTTAGTGTTGACAAATTTTGTCGACAAAATCTATGTGTCGACAAATTTGTTGTGTCGACAAATTAAGTGTCAACAAATTTCTGTCACCACACATTTCTGTTCCGACACTTTTCTGCCCCAACAAATTTATGTTTTGACAAATTTCTGTCTCTACAAATTTCTATCTCAAATTTTTTTTGTCAAGATAAATTTCTGTGTCAACAAATTTCTTGATGGGATGCAGCACACTGAGAGCGAATTCAGTACGGCAGGGCAATAGGCCGACCCCATCCGTGGCTCTAGGGGCAGCGGGTGACTTATTCACTGCCCAGAAGGGTGCCTCCGCGCTGAATCTTTCCTTCGAAAGGTGCGGTGGTCCTGAGCAGAGGCGACGAATGAATGACTGAGCTCGGCGGATCTCGCTTTTATAAGTAGGGAGGGGGTTGGTGGTTTGCGGGTTTCGGCCGGCCGAGACAGCGGGAGGCAGAAGACGCCGCTGTACCTAAAAGACATGTAGACCCCCAAGCGCAGGAGATGCCACGTCCTGCCAGCAGGCATACGGCATCGGGCAGCCAGTTTTTATTTTATTATAACCTAAAAACTCGAGGGCTGTCGAGGAACTAGAATGTATCGAAATTTCCGAGTAAGGTTAAATGAGACAAAGGTTTAAATCGGTTGAAAATCACGTTCAACGAATATTATCAAGATTCGCTCGTAAATACGTCTCTGTAACGTTTTCTCTTCAATATTCATTCAAATAAAAGCAGAAGAGCAATGCTAAATCATAGGGCTCTTAGGAAGTGGTGTCGGAGACGTGACCACGGTATACCATGAGGCGTTTCTGTTACTGCACGGAGTGGTCGGAGGAAGACTAGCTGGCTGAGGCTGGTTGTCCTTAAAAAGTCAGTGCGATCTTGGAGATGGTCTTTAGTTAGATGGACGCCGGTGATCAAGCTCACGATTTGCGGGCCAAACTTCGGACGCTCTATGAGTCCATCTCTTTCGAGTCTACGAGTCCATCTCTTTCGAGTCTACGAGTCCATCTCTTTCGAGTCTACGAGTCCATCTCATGCGAGTCTAGGAGTCCATCTCTCGCTAGTCTACGAGTCCATCTCTCGCGAGTCTACGAGTCCATCTCTCGCGAGTCTACGAGTCTATCTCTCGCGAGTCTACGAGTCTATCTCTCGCGAGTCTACTTGTCCATCTCTTGCGATCCTATGAGCCCGTCTTCTGCGTGCCGATCGTAGGACGGCGACCTGTGAACTATGCACCTTTCTCTTTGTATCTGTTAGCCAATTAGTGACCACTCTCAAGCGCCCTCCTCCGGCTGTTGATATATTGTAAAGATGTTCGTGTTATTTCTTTGTCCAAGCTCCTGAAGGATCTGTGGTTAGTTCGGCTGACCGCTATAATTGAAAGAGAAAACCAATTTTTCATGCGCTTCTGGCATCATCGTGTCGTATGGCTGATCGTGACATCCTGATCGTAAGATCATTCTGACGTCACTGATAACGGCATCATCGTGTCGTGTTGCTGATTTTGGCATCATCGTGTCGTGTGGCTGATGTGACGTCCTACTGACATGATGTCTTGTCAATGACTGCTCTAGTGTGTAGCTTTTAACATTGCGAGAGTCTAACATGATGCAGGTACTGTTAGTCTATTCACCTCCTCTCCCCCCTCCCTTAGTGTGGCCTCCCATCGAGGCTCCTCAGCCCCTGCCGCCCAGTGAGATGCTTTTCGTCAAGGAGGAGCAGTTTGACACCGAGTTTTCTCAAGTAAGCTAACAATGCTGTAAACACGTCATGCAACACTGATTGCTGATTTGGCGTTGGAAGCTAGGAGGATATTTACTCTACTGCGTCAAAAATACCTCTCACTATAGCCTGATCTAATGCTTGGAACACCTGCGCAGTGCAGTGTAGATTGCGCCTTCATGTGTGTAACTCCAAGCCGTGAACTCGTGCGCTGAACCCTAGTCGCCAGTTCCGGCGAAAGTCGAACATCGTAACTATAAAGGACTGTGACACCACTGCGCTCTCTTTAATCTCTAATGTGCATTCAACGTCATGTGGTCCTGCTTACAACAACCCTCCCTCTCTACACAGCTGGCCTCTCCGATGGGTCCCCTATGCTGGACCCCCGCGTGGATGAGGTGCTTCAGAAGCTTGGCATGACGGAGTACGCGTCACAGTTCGAGGGTGAGTATAGCAGCGATATTGAAAGCGGTGTTTGCCAAGATGCAGAACCCAGATACGTTTTTCCATCAGCTACAGTATCCGTTCGAGGGTGAGGGCAAGAACCAGGCTAAGAGCAGTGCTGGGCAAGATGCACGAACCAGATACGTTTGTTCATCAGCAACAGTATCCGTTTGAGGGTGAGGGCAACAACCAGGCTAAGAGCAGTGTTGGGCAATATGCATGAACCAGATACGTTTGTCCATCAGCTACAGTATCCGTTTGAGGGTGAGGGCAACAACCAGGCTAAGAGCAGTGTTGGGCAATATGCATGAACCAGATACGTTTGTCCATCAGCTACAGTATCTGTTTGAGGGTGAGGGCAACAACCAGGCTAAGAGCAGTGTTAAGCAAGATGAATTACCTAGATACGTTTCCGTCAGCTACAGTATCCGTTTGAGGGTGAGGGCAACAACCAGGCTAAGAGCAGTGTTGAACAAGATGCACGAACCAGATACGTTTGTCCATCAGCAACAGTATCCGTTTGAGGGTGAGGGCAACAACCAGGCTAAGAGCAGTGTTGGGCAATATGCATGAACCAGATACGTTTGTCCATCAGCTACAGTATCAGTTTGAGGGTGAGGGCAACAACCAGGCTAAGAGCAGTGTTGGGCAAGATGAATGACCTAGATACGGTTCCGTCAGCTACAGTATCCGTTTGAGGGTGAGGGCAAGGACCAGGCTAAGAGTAGTGTTGAGCAAGATGAATGACCTAGATACGTTCCCGTCAGCTACAGTATTTGTTTGAGGGTGAGGGCAACAACCAGGCCAAGAGTAGTGCTGAACAAGATGCATGAACCAGATACGTTTGTCCATCAGCTACAGTATCAGTTTGAGGGTGAGGGCAACAACCAGGCTAAGAGCAGTGTTGGGCAAGATGAATGACCTAGATACGTTCCCGTCAGCTACAGTATCCGTTTGAGGGTAAGGGCAAGAACCAGGCTAAGAGTAGTGTTGGGCAGGATGAATGACCTAGATACGTTTTCGTCAGCTACAGTATTTATTTGAGGGTGAGCGCAACGACCGGTCTAAGAGCATTGTTGGGCAAAATGCACGATCTTGATGTTTTCCGTCAGCTACAGCATCCGTTTCATGTGATCAAGTTCTGGACTTGATGGTACTCCACAATATGTTTACATGCTGTAGCTAACCCAACAAAGGGTGGGAGACAGCAAAGGCAAACGAGACAAATTTCCTTCCCGTTGTGTACGTGCAGTTGAACAGGTAATCCCCCTCGGCTATTCGTTTACGGGTCTCACGGAGACACGATCCAACCGGGCGGAACGAGGTGACTAGGCATCCCTTCTTCTGTAAATTCCTCCCTCAAAGACGACAAGACAAGCGGGAAGAGTAAAAGCTAGAATGTGCGTGGTTGTAGCACGAATGAAGCAAAGAGGAGAGAACTTGGTGAGAAGTATGATGTGTTGGCACCGAGTGAGAAGTTGACAGGTTTATATGGGCGAAAGTGAGTTGGGCGTGGAGGAAGGTTGGCACGGGAAGGTGTGATATTGATATCGAGTGATCGGTTGACCAGTAGCGTTTCTGAGTCGATTTTGGTGTCCTCGAGATAGATATGGGCAAAAAACAAGTTTGACACATAAAATGGGCGTTTGGGAGTGCTTTCAGACCTAGTAGCATGAAAAAACAAACAAAAAACGGTTATTCACGAGATGCCTAGTGGTATTCCGGTGGGGATACAAAGTATTTCTCGATACTAAAATATACATTTAATTGCAGGTACTAATGTGTTAGCAATGTATTTGGTTCCAAATAAAACTTAGTAGCTCTATGGAACAAATGAGTACGTTCGGGTCTGTCACAATTCTAGGTTCGTACATACAGAAAATGTCACGTTGTTATTTTTACTATAAATTTGTTCACAATAAATTTGATATCACGCACAATGACCAGTTAAGACCATCGTCTCAACAAACAATATTTAACCTTAAGGAGTTCATCACAACTTGTAACGGAGTAATTGAGACGGGCTATGAACGTTAGACACACATCTTGCTATCCTATCCGAACTAAACAACACGACTCTTTCCGAAACATGCGACGAAGAATGAGCTTTCAATCCGAGTTTAAAATGCCGAATACGTATGCACTATTTCCTGATGTCACAAAGTGTTGTGATAAGACATTTAAATTCTTTGTATAATAATTGGTGTGAATTCTTATTTCAGATCAACTGCATAATACATTTGGTATATAAAAATGGGACGGTACGGATGGATCTGAGTGAGTGAGAGAGCCACTGCCTAACAAACGTACAACCAAATCTCTAGTCCACCCAAAAACTGCATGGTATTCGTAAGGCACGATAACTCAATATTTAGGTATGCTCGACAAAGCTGGAAATGAGTATAATGGTATGCTAAGACTATGAAGCCGGATGAGGACCAAATCAAATCAGAAATCTGATTTATAATACGGGCATATCAATGTTTTGATATCTTGAGAAGTGTTCTGCATCATCTGGGTTTCAACTTTTAGGTATATTTTAATAACGAATGTAAAATGGAATCTACTAGAAAACATATGCCAAATACAAGTGAGTTCAAATTCTGCGAAATTTCGCGAACACTTCGTTTTCCGACAGCTGTTAGATGACGTAAAAAATGTACACAACCCTGTGACAGAATGAGGCAGGTGATTGATGCCAAAACTCCTCACCTGAGGAGCGAAATGGAGAAGAATTTTTGGATAAACGTGATATTGTCTTGTGAGTATTGGAGGTCAATATAACGTGGTTGGTATAACAATATAACGTGGTTGGTGTTTTGTAGGTCAATATAACATGTTTGTACTGGGTGATCTATATACGCGAGTTAGAGATGTAATGGTAGAAAATGTGGTGGAGAGGTATAGCGTACCGGGTAGAAATGACAGTGGAGGGATCCTGACAGCTGTGTGCATGGAACAGGAGCTAGTGGTTGGAAACAGATTGATCAAGAAGCGAGATATCCGCAAGTACTCATGAGTTGAGAATTAGGATGGCTCTTGGTGCAGTGGTGAAAAGAGCGCTAATCAGTTCTGTGCTGATTTAGTGGGGAGCCTGTTGAAAGTGCGGGTGTTGAGAGGGTGGAGTAATGTCTCTCCATCTATTGGTGGAACGAAGTTTAGGAGTGGATCAGCAGTGGAAGGGGAACAAAAGAATGGGAGAAGGAAAAGTGGTAGTGAAAATGGGTGAACTGAATGTGGCAAACAGAGCTGACGAGTTTCATCGCACGTGAGGGAGGAACATGACAGTGTGAGAGGGAAAGGCCTGCGTATTGTTGAGGAAGAATAGGAGACGTTGAGAGATGCGTTTATGAGATATGCTGAATATGTGTTTGGTGTTCGCCGTGTGGGCGGGATTAGGAGGAATGACTGCGAGTAGTGAAATAATGAGGTTGAATTGGCGGAGGCGCAAAAAATAGGAGCCTTTGAGGCGTGGTTGCAAGCGAGGTCAGTGGTAGCTTTTGACGACGATATTGATAAGAGGTGAAGCGGGTGGTAAGAAGACCTAAGATAGATGCTGAAGCCAGGTTGGGTATGCGGTTGTGCCATTATTTTGAGAACAAAAATATGTTTTGGAAAGAGGTAAAGATGTATAAAAAAGGAAGGAGCGGGAAAGTGGATGTGGTAATGGGCCGGTTGTTGTTGGAGACGGGTGATGCATCTTAAAGTGAGTTGACTATTTGATAGGTTGTTGAACGTTGAGCATGTCAGAGGAGCTGACATTGTGGCAGTGGGTTGTGGTGCACGGATACCGGTTTTGCTAAGGAAACTTATTGTGGACATTACAAAGCAAGAGTTGCTGGAGGCAGTAGAGGGGATACAAGCAGGGAGAACCCCTGGTTTGTACGCCGTTGCGACGAGTGTCTGAAGAAGTGTGGAGTAAGGATAGTCGAATTGCTGGCAAATCTACTAAAGCTGCGTTGAGTGTCGGGCGTCGGGCCGATTGAGTGACGCAGTGCTTGCATTATTGCGCTGTATGTGGGCAAAGGAGAAAGAAATGAATGCTGCAACTCGAAAGGTATCATTTTGTTATGTGTTGTCGCTAAATGACGAGCACGGAAGAGTGATAATTAAGGGGGGTTGCTGTTGTTGCTCAACCCCAACTCTCCCCACGATGGAGGAGCCACGGCCAGCATAACGCTCAAGGCCCGGGAACCCACCGACATGTGTGTGTGTGTGTGTTGGGAGTGCTACAGCCGGTAACAGGCCCTATATTAGTCCTGCACCCCTGAGGTAGTTGATGCTGTCGCGCGGACGCTCCCATAGATCACGCACTGACGTGATGTTTTGGTGGAGCCTGCCGGGTGCGATAGCTGGGCACGACGTCATGACGTGCTCGACCGAATCGGGTAAACCCCGGCACCGCAAGCTGAGATCGGAAGGGACATTTCCCAGTCCATGCTGATATGGCTGTAGGGCCGTATGGTGCCCGCACCGCAGCCTCGACAGGTGAACCCTGTCACCCCTGAGCAGCCTCAACTCCCTCACGTCCACCCCAGGCGGGTGGCTCTGCAAGATCGTTTTGACTCTGTGTTCATCTAATGCAAGAGCTGTGAGGTGTGTGTGTATCTGTTTGTGCATAGATGTGTTAGCTATCTGTTGGTTAAGGAATGGTCGCATGAAGGGAACCGAAGTGTGTTGCCGGTGTGTTATGTAGGTGTCGGCTGGTTAGACGAGGGTTAAGTAGGTTGTGGCAGGAGTGTGCCGGGTCTGAGATCTTGTTGACGAAGTGGGTCCCTCTCATATCAAGATGATGCTTGAGAGGGAGGACCTTGATTTATTCATGCAAATGCGGTGTGGGAGTAGTCTGTGTGCAGCCGTTGCAATGCGCAAGGCCGTGTTCTGTATGTTTTGCAGGGAGTTAATATGTGAGGGTGCAAGGTCCGAGGACCAAGTGATGTTTGCATAGGAGATAACGGGCCTGATGAATTGGTTGTGAAGTGTTGTAATTGATTCCTTGGAGTGACCGTAGGAGGTTGTTGTGAATACCCGAGACACGTTCAGTCTGGGTCTGGTTTCGGTGCTAATGTTAGCTATGTGAAGTTTGAATGTCATCCGCGTGTCATAAGTTACTCCAAGAATGGTTGTAGTGGGGCTGTGGGGAATGGGGGTGTTGTTGAGCGCAGCATAGGGATAGATGCGGTGTTCACTGTTATCCTGAGTCAACAGTGTGAGAGACGACTGGTTCGCAGTCACCTTCATTCTGTTGTACAGCAGCCAGATTTCAAGGGACTTCAGATACTCCTGAAGGTGTGCAGCTGCGGTCTCGTGTTTGTGGTGTTGTGTAAATATTGTAAGGTCGCGTATGGGCAGGTCGTGCATAAAGGCATTGAAAAGGGGGGGGGATAACACGGATCCCTGTGGGACACCATTAGGGAAGTTGCGGATTTGGGAAGGCTTGTTGCTGTAGACAGTGTGTGCATGTCTACCGGAGAGGAAATTAGCAAGCCACTTCTTATAATTTGGATGGATGTGGGTGTTGAGTATTTTGTTCATGAGGACGTGTCTTGGAACTGTGTTGAAGGCCTTATTAATGTCGATAGTGCATACCAGGGTTCGTTTGACTGGCTCCTTTTCGTTCGTGCCTTCATGGATGGTCTGGGTGAGATTGGTGAAGAGCGTGGTGGTGGAGTGTGGAGCCCTGAAACCGTGTTGCGTAGGGGAGAGTGGGATATGAGCAATAATTTTGTTAAGAACCATTCTCTCCAAGATTTTCGAGGGGTTTGGGATGAGGGAAATGGGTCTGTACGAGGTAGGATCTGTATGAACTTTGTTGGGTTTCAGGATGGGGATCATTCTAGCTTGTTTCCAGATGTTGGGTATTGTATTGTGTAGTACGGAAGAATTAAACATGTCTGTGAGAGCCGCGATGCCGTGTGGCCCTAAATGTTTAAGGTGAATGTATGATATGAAGTCTCGGCCCGCTGTTGAGGAAATTTTGGTTCGGCGGATGGTGGCTATTGTCACTGCTGGTGTGAAGGGAGTTTTCCTGTTTGGATCAGTCTGTAATCTGTGTAGCTGTTTGAGTATCCTCCTGTTGTCTGGGTGGTGTGGTAGGTGGCAAGTGTTTGCATAGTGTTTGTTGAGTATGTCTTCTTGTTGTTGGTATGATGGTATGGTATGTGTGTTGGGTGAAAGGATTGCCTCATGTGTGTCTATGTGGTTCGTGTTTTTGTTGTGGAGGCTCCTAATAAGTTTCCATAATTTTGATGATGAGGTTCTGAAGTTAGTGTTTGCAAGCACGTCCCGCCATGGGTTCGTCTGTTGCTCCCGGATACTTGCATCTATTACTGCGTTAGGGATTTGAATCTGAGTGATTCGGTGGTTGGTGGAGGGTAAATTACCGAGGTCGTTTCGCTGATCAATTTTCCGCTTAATTTTGGCCGAAAAGGCTAGATTGAAGCCGCGGACGAACCTGGCGGGTGTGTGTTGTCTGTCTTCTTGGTTGAGTACTGTGTTGAAGTGTTTTGTGGCTGTGTCGATTGATGTGTATTGGGTGATGTCAAAGTCTTATAGAGCGATTTCAATCCATGTTGTGTATTCGCCCCAGTCTGCTCTCTTGTAGTTACGTAAAGTGTGAGGGGGCTTGTTGTGGATTAGGGATCGAAGTCGGTAGTTAATGACTATTGGGAGGTGGTCGGATGACATGTCCTGGTGGACCGCCCACTGACAATTTAGCGCGAGGTTGGGGGTGCAGAATGAGAAGTCTGTTGTGTATTGCAATTGAACGGTTTGCGAGTGAGTGTGTCTGCATTGTTCATTGTGATAAGTGTATCCAGCTGAGCAACGAGAACACTGCCCCTCCGGTCACCTCTCTGCGAGGCCAACCAGGAGAGGTCGTGCTCGTGGGTGTGTCTGCATTGTTCAGTGTGATGAGTGTATCCAGCTGAGCAACGAGAACACTGCCCCTCCGGTCACCTCTCTGCGAGGCCAACCAGGAGAGGTCGTGCTCGTAAGTGTGTCTGCATTGTTCAGTGTGATAAGTGTATCCAGCTGAGCAACGAGAACACTGCCCCCCCTCCGGTCACCTCTCTGCGAGGCGAACCAGGAGAGGTCGTGCTCGTGGGTGTGTCTGCATTGTTCAGTGTGATAAGTGTATCCAGCTGAGCAACGAGAACACTACCCCTCCGGTCACCTCTCTGCGAGGCGAACCAGGAGAGGTCGTGCTCGTGGGTGTGTCTGCATTGTTCAGTGTGATGAGTGCATCCAGCTGAGCAACGAGAACACTGCCCCTCCGGTCACCTCTCTGCGAGGCGAACCAGGAGAGGTCGTGCTCGTG
>SDVV010006585.1:0-18336 GCA_016164225.1 Gammarus roeselii
ATGTTTTCAAACAGAGGCACTAGACCGCGATCTACCCTATTTTTACTATCAAAGTTTGTCGGGCGTCCTCCACAATGTAATTTAGACTTGCAGTCGTTTCTATGTAACCCTAATGATAAGCAATGCACCCAATAGTATTTTTGTTCATGTTGTTGTTCTTGTTGCAGGGAAGTTTAATAGTATTTTGTTTGAGTTAACAATAAAACTGATGTTGACGAGTTATAGGCTTAAGAAGCTAACGATGTGGTCAGTACAAAGTTGTTATGTTATCGCCTTCCCCTAAAAAGATGTGCTTCTGGTGTTTGACCAACCACAGACCACACATCATTAGAACGCTCGTATCAGCCCATGCTTCAGAGGCTCTGGCATTGATTACAGAGTGGAGTTGTCACTAGCAGCAGAGAACTTGCAATTGGTGGTTGCCCTCTTCTCCGCTTGTTGTCGGCAGAGCTTCATCGTTCAAAATGAAGCAATCGGCTTGAACAATGCCTCTTACATCTACTGACTTGATCCTTAAAGGAGCAACGTCGCACGCTTTGTCTAAATTGACAAATGGTAGAGCCTGAAACCTATTTTTTGTAATATTTATTTGTTTTTAAATCAGCACCGTAGGCTCTGATCGGCCAATTTAGATCAAATTTAGTGACTTAGCACGTGCTGTGTTCAAGCCTCTAGATGAACGAGATATTGGCTTCAGGTTTAAGGACATTTCCCTCACACCCTGCATCTCTTCACTCGGTCGTATCACTGACTGCCTCAAGTGGTGCGCTAACAACTCTTCATTTATTTACGGCAGGGTAAACGACATGTTTCGATCACGCCTAGTGCGGAGGCAGCAGAAGGATGCACTAGTTGGATAGTTTTACTTACAAAAGTAAGTATCATTAGTATTCCCGATTTTACTGTTGAATATTACAACGGCCTAAAAGCCTCAGTGTTTGTCAGTCCAGTCTGATTGCTGATCAACTGATGCATGAATTTCTTGTATGCCTCCTTCAAGACATCCCGGGCGGCCTCCGTACGACCGACTAGTCTGTTGAATGCATGTGTATCGTTGGAACCTCCTTCCGGTCCGGCCTTTCTAATTCTGCCTAATGATTCGATAATGCAACGCCACTGCGGGTGCTGTGCTACCACAAACCTCGTAGCTACCAAGCTTGTGTTAAAGGCAACATTCTTGACATTCGACTTTAATCTAAGTCCCTGTGCAATGATTGCTTGAATATACGGGAAAGATCAGCTCGTCTGTCTCCGTGGCCTCTGACCGAGAAAGTCACCAATAATCTGAAGTTATGCGGTAATCATGACGAACAATACAGCATTTGAAAGTTCTTGTGGACTACTACAACCTTTTGCAAAATTTTATTTATTCGAATAATGTAATTTTTAAAAAGCTATATTTTACGTGTCCTATTTTTTTCAATATTTGCCCCTCCATTTATAGTTATACGGTTATCGCGATGTGCAATATATATTTTGAAAGCACTTAAATTGCGTATTGCATGTTCAATTATTATTTCCTTCCATTTTGCGTTTATTTCGTTCATCTATCAATCAATATTTTCTCGCTATCATGACAAAAATTTCTTCGTTTAAGAGCTCGCGTAGAGTACTATAGTGAAATTATATTTTCATCTCCAACTTTAAATTGCACAAGTTGTAGGAAACATTTTTTTTTTCGGCTGTTAATACTCTGCGTGACGTCACTGCTGGCTTGTGATCATGCGAGGTACGCTCTGAAAATAAGAGTGCGTTTACTTGTCTAGATAATGGCTGTGCGACCAACTACCTCCCCAATCTCGGTGCTTTTGTTCTTATTAGTAACGCACTGCTCAAATGGACAGTGAATTGCTGCTTGTTGACGGCAGGTTGTTACATCGGTGGTAAATTGCTGCATGTTGACGGCAGGTTGTTACATCGGTGGTGAATTGCTGCTTGTTGACGGCAGCTTGTTACATCGGTGGTGAATTGCTGCTTGTTGACGGCAGGTTGTTACATCGGTGGTGAATTGCTGCATGTTGACGGCAGGTTGTTACATCGGTGGTGAATTGCTGCATGTTGACGACAGGTTGTTACATCGGTGGTGAATTGCTGCATGTTGACGGCATGTTGTTACATCGGTGGTGAATTGCTGCATGTTGACGGCAGGTTGCCACATCGGTGGTGAATTGCTGCATGTTGACGGCAGATTGTTACATCGGCGGTGAATTGCTGCTTGTTGACGGCAGGTTGTTACATCGGTGGTGAAATGCTGCATGTTGACAGCAGGTTGCTACATCGGTGGTGAATTACTGCATGTTGACGGCAGGTTGTTACATCGGTGGTGAATTGCTGCTTGTTGACGGCAGGTTGTTACATCGGTGGTGAATTGCTGCATGTTGACGGCAGGTTGCTACATCGGTGGTGAATTGCTGCTTGTTGACGGCAGATTGTTACATCGGTGGTGAATTGCTGCTTGTGACGGCAGGTTGTTAGATCGGTGCTGAATTGCTGCTTACTGACGGCTGGTTATTACATCGGTGCTGAATTGCTGCTTGTGACGGCAGGTTGTTACATCGGGGATGAATTGCTGCATGTTGACGGCAAATTGTTACATGGGTGGTGAATTGCTGCATGTTGACGGCAGATTGTTACATCGGTGCTGAATTGCTGCTTGTGACGGCAGGTTGTTAGATCGGTGCGGAATTGCTGCTTACTGACGGCTGGTTATTACATCGGTGCTGAATTGCAGCTTGTTGACAGCTGGTCGTAACGTCGATGCTGAATTGCTGCTGGCTGACAGCTGGTTGTTACATCGGTGCTGAATTGCTGCTTGTTGACAGCTGGTCATTGCATCGGTGCTGAATTGCTGCTGGCTAACGGCTGGTTGTTACATCTGTGCTGAATTGCTGCTGGCTAACGGCTGGTTGTTACATCTGCGCTGAATTGCTGCTGGCTAACGGCTGGTTGTTACATCTGTGCTTATTTGCTGCTTGTTGAAGGCTGGTTGTTACATCTGTGCTGAATTGCTGCTGGCTAACGGCTGGTTGTTACATCGGTGCTGAATTGCTGCTGGCTAACGGCTGGTTGTTACATCGGTGCTGAATTGCTGCTTGTTGACGGCTGGTTGTTGCATCGGTGCTGAATTGCTGCTTGTTGACAGCTGGTCGTTACATCGATGCTGAATTGCTGCTGGCTGACAGCTGGTTGTTACATCGGTGCTGAATTGCTGCTTGTTGACAGCTGGTCGTTACATCGGTGCTCAATTGCTGCTGGCTGACGGCTGGTGTTACATCGGTGCTGAATTTCTACTTGTTGACAGCTGGTCGTTACATCGGTGCTGAATTGCTGCTGGCTAACGGCTGGTTGTTACATCGGTGCTGCAAATCAGCCCGAGTTCATTCACTTGAAAAGGCAGCTGACGTCAAATTTGTGAGAACTTTATTTTTTCTCTGAATTAGCAATACATTCATCGGCAAGAAAGCTCGGTGTGTTCTGATAATATTCTAACTCAATATTTAGGAGTTCAAAGTCTTCATGAAATAATTTTTCTCAGTCCCCAAAAGTTGTACAATTTCTGTAAGTTCTATTAGTTATGCAATTGATCACGTGTATCCTAATAGATGGCGTTGTGTACCCAAAACTTTTCATCTACGATCAATCTACCCAGTTATGAAAAACATCGGAAGTCGACGACCTTAAGACGTCATCGCAGATATAAACCGCATTTTTTTCCCGAGCTTGAGTTAGAAAAGCTTTTTGGATTCGGTAGTATGGTAGAAGGTGTAATTGTAATGTAAACATTACAACACGGTTGCGATACACGTGTGTAGCCCACCGACTCAGGGACTTGGACAAGGGACCTAATCGAACAGCAAAACCAGTTGGGTTGGATGGATGATTATTCATTTTATAGATCATTAACACTTCATTTTAGTATTTTATTTATTCTTATTTCGTGGGCTCTATTATTTTTCTGTACCTTTTTTCATGGTAATTAATTTTGGGTTAGTTGTATAGTTATGTATCGTTAGACGCCCGCAGGGGCCCTAGATAAACTGAGTGGTGAATTAGTTTGTCAAGTCCAACCTACGGTGGGGTAATTTGCACTCTCCCGGGCGCCTAATAAATGTCCGAGCACAGCTAGTCGTTTTGATGGTTAAAAGGTGAAATAATGTTGCTGTTGATCTTAGAGAGTGAAAGTCTTGAATGGCTCTGTGCGTGGAGGGGACGAGGAGAGTCTATGAGTAGAGACGGGTACTCGTGGGACCACGGGACTTGAGGGACCCGGGGGTTTCGGGAACCCAGGGGACTTGGAAGACCAGGAGGATTAGGGGGGCCCACTTGTAACCTTCCGAGGCCTTTGGGACACCCTTGAGATCCTTTGGGACCCCCTTGAGAATCTTTGGGACCCGCTTGAGGCCCCTCTGAACCCTGGGACCCCTGCTTCCCCCTCCCTACGCTGTAAAACCCATACACATGAAAATTTATTTATGTGAAATGCTTGAGTGGAACAGTTAACTACTACAGTCCGTGGATTTCTGACACAGAGGGCGAGGGTCGCGTCGAGGCTGGTCGAGATGCGGCGAGATCAGTCGAAACTTGTTGAGGCGAGTCGAGTTGGGCTCGACGAGTCGAGAATGGCCGAAATGATTCGAGACAAGCCGAGATGGGATAAGCTGAGACGAGGGGTCTCAATGGACCCGGGGAGCTTCAGAAGACCCGGGGCACTTGGGTTACCCTCCGGGATTCATCGGGCTCTTTTGGGACCCAAGGGACCTCTGCCCCCCCCACCCTATCCCCTTAAACAAAAGTGCGAAATCAATAATCTGAGCAGTTTTGCTGCCCATGATGAACCTGCCCTTACTTTTTCTTCACGATCCACAATTTTGTCATGTATAATAATGATAGTGTATTTGTGCGGGAGTTCCTGTTAGTGATTTTGTGATAAGGGTTTTTTCTTCAGTCTGTACTCGCTCGCGCGGCACGGACCATATGTAATTTCTGGAGTTGACCTGGACTGCGTAGCTATAAACCTTATGATGCGTTGCGGTTGGAATTGATCCAATCCTTGATGCCATAGACCTTGTACCTATTTCGACGATTAACTTCGCGTTGGGACTCTGGTGGAACATGGAGGCAACTTCTACTATCTGTGCTTATGACTCACGTTGAGGCTCCGGTGGATTTGATTTGATTTGGGCCTCATTTCCACCAGAGCCTCAACGTGAGTCAAAATAGGCTCTCCCGTAGGGCGCGGCGGCTCCGGTGGAAATGAGGCTCAAATCAAGTCTAAAGGAGTAATATGCGCTGGCGCGCGTGCATATTACTCCTGTAGTTTTGAGTGGTTGAGGTGGGGATTCGTTTAGTCTGAATCTTTATCTTGCCTGAATACATAAGTTGTAGCTGTAAACATTGGGTTGCGTTGCTGTCGGAGCTGACTTTGTCCTTATAGCCGTAAACTTAGTACCAGTCTCAACGATGATACCTGTGCGCACCCGCGTGCGTACATATTACTCTGGAAGTTCTGAATGATTGGAAGCGGAGATCCGTTTTGTCTAAGCGTTTTTCTTGTGCGCACCAGCGTGCACCTGACAAAGCTAAAATTTTCAAATTTTTCTAACTTCAGCAGCGTTGTTTTTTTCCTCTCACACTGAGGCGTGCGAGCCTACTGGTATCCATGATCATCGAGCCCTACGGGGGAGCCTATTATGACTCGCGTTATGGCTCTGGTGGAAATGAGGATCAAATCAAATGCAAACTCAAAGCACTTGTAGGCGCCAGCACCATTTTCGATACGCGGTCCCATAAGGATGTGCTCTCTTTCCTATTTTGAGGTATTTCCTTCGTGTTCAAGATTCTGTTGGCCAGGCCTTGTTGAGCGCTACATGCTACGACTTGGGAGAAGGCTTTAGACACTGCGCTCTTATAACTTATCACCTTCACTAGGTCTCGAAGCGCTGGTGTTTTATTGCTCTAATCCTCTGGAACACCCATCTGTCCTTCCGCTCCACAGACACTTGATGCTTGTGCGGTCCGGCTGTACAAGGGTCCCGGGACTGGCTTACAAGGGTCCATGATTCGTTCAAGACGTTACACAGGGGGCTGATAGCCCACTAGTGACTTATCACAGCTTATCATGACGGCCCATGAGCACTGATGTTACGAGAGGTTCTGTAGTGAAAGGAAAACGTTTACATTTTCAAGATTTGTATTACAAAGAGTATTAGCTCAAATATGCTGGTGTTTTATTTAACAGAAGTTATTTACAAACTAGAGGTGAAAAAATTACCCGTTATATGTGAAATGGAACTAAACTAGCAATTTCCATCGACCAATATTAACAGCCACTAGTTAGCCCAAATTTCCTGATGTTCTGATTGTGTATAGTTATCGCGTGCTTCTCTAACTGTAACCTATGAACAGCCATACATCCGTTGCTTTTATTTCAATCTATCTGCCCTCGTATTGTATTCTGCTCTTCCAGCAACTTATCATTATCTTTATCTTCCACTGCTTCGATATCGATATCTCCTGGCCCGTGCACCCGTGTGTTACTCTTTTAGCAATCTATCAACTACTCAATCAACGACACTTGTCCTACCAACAACATCGATGCTGTGCTGTTCATAATAATTTGTGACCCGGGATGTTGTAAGGGATTCTTTTAATATCATTACTTATTTCGAGCTTTTTTAAAGCTATCAAAAATATATATTTACTTTAAAAATTGTAAATGAGTTTATTTTTTGCAACCTCAACTTTTGAGCGCATAGGAACCCTTTTATCTAAGTTTAATTTAAACATCACATTTGCATCCGGAGCTACTGGTGCCATACTACCGACCAACTCTAGAACGGCGACGATGAAGATGGAGAGAATTTTAATGGAAAAATACGGCTTGGAATACTTTGTCAAAAAAGGATGTATAAGTTCCGTTGATAAAATAAGATTTACGAACACGCTCGTCGATAAACAGGGTCTTTTGAATATGTGTATCTGAACAAAATATTATGAACCACAAAATAATGAAGAAAAATGTTTCAAATAGCAGAACTCTCGGATGATACTGTACTATTACATCCACAAGTCGCGCACCTTAGGCAAATATATTCACACTAGCGGTGTCAATTGTTAGTGAAGAGCTGATAATTTAATTTTTGTCTTAAATATCCCAATAATTTTCACGTTGAGACTCTGGTGGAAATGAGGCTCAAATCAAATCTCAATGGTTCAAGGAATCATATGAAATTCAAACCAACCTCTAAACCTGCAAGTTGTAGATTTCAGCACGATTGGATGTGCGCGAAAGTGCCCAATTATTGTATCGGAGGCTTATAGTAACGTAGAAGGTAGTCGCTGTAGTCAAGGCCTAAGTTGCCACTGCGCCCATGACTTGAACATGAGGTTCTAACTCAGTCTCGGCTGCTACCTTCTCCCCACATGACGTATGAAAGAGGGTTCTAACTCAGTCTCGGCTTGGGGTGGATGGATGATTATTCATTATTCATTTTGTAGATCATTAACACTTTATTTTAGTATTTTAGTATTTCTTCGTGCTTGGGCTCGATTATTTTTCTCTGCCCTTTTTTCATAGTGATAAATTTTAAATTGGTTATTATTATTATATGTATCGAGGTTGGTTCAGACAAGGTGACCCAGGGAGGGGAGGCTTTTTGTGGGACCCGCGGGACTCGGGGACCCGGGGTTTCGAGAACCCGGGGGACTTGGGAGACCGGGTGGATTTGGGGGGATCCGCTTGGACCTTTCTGGGGCCCTTTGGGACACCCTTGAAACCCATTGGGACCCTTTTCTAAGAAACTGTGGGACCCTTTAGAGGCCCTTCTGAATCCTGGAACCTCTGCTCCCCCTTCAAGCGCTGTAAAATCCATACACAGAAAAATGTTTTTTGTGAGATGCTTGAGTAGAATAATTA
The DNA here is from genome assembly GCA_016164225.1 of Gammarus roeselii. Taxonomy (NCBI): domain Eukaryota; kingdom Metazoa; phylum Arthropoda; class Malacostraca; order Amphipoda; family Gammaridae; genus Gammarus; species Gammarus roeselii. Next base: position 7,916 of record SDVV010006585.1, read on the forward strand.
ACCGTTACAGTCCGCGGATTGCTGGCGCAGAGGGTGAGGGTCGCGTCGAGGCTGGTCGAGATCAGTCGAAACATGCTGAGGCGAGTCGAGTTGGTCGCGACGAGCCGAAACGGGCCGAAAAGATTCGAGACAAGCGGAGATGAGCTGAGGCGAGGGGTCTTGGAGGACTCGGGGAGCTCAGGAAGACCCGGGGGACATGGGGTACCCTCCGGGATTCATCGGGCTCTTTTGCGACCCAAGGGACCAATGCTCCCCCCCGCCCTATCCCCTTGAACAATCAGTGCGAAATCAATAATCTGAGCAGTTTTTCTGCCCATGACGAACCTGCTCTTACTTTCTTTTTCACGATCATTAATATTATAACGCTGGAGTATTTGTGCGGGAGTTTGTGATTTTGTGAATGGGTATTTTTTCTTCAGTCTGTGCTCGCTCGTGCGTACGCGGACCATATTCAGTTTCTGGGGTTGACCTGGACTGCGCAGTTATAAAACCTTGTGACGCGTTGCGGTTGGAGTCTATCTAATCCGTGAAGCCATAGACCTTGTACCAATTTCGACGATGCTACCTGTACGCACTAGGGTGCGTACATATCACTCTATAAGTTCTAAAGGATTGGAAGCGGAAGTCCTTTTCGAGTAAGCGTTTTTTCTTTTGCGCACCAGCGTGCGTCTGACATTGCTAAAATTTTCTAATTTTTTCTAAAGTTGAAAGCGTTGTTTTGTTTTTTCCTCGCACACTTGGACGTGCGAGCCTACTGGAATCAATGATCATCAAGCCCTACGGGGGAGCCTATTATGACTCAAGTTGAGGCTCTGGTAGAAAGGAGGCTCAAATCAAATCAGTCTCGGCTGCTACCTTCTCCCTCTATTACGTGAGCAGGAGGACGTCACCACTCCTACTGCGGTTATCTTAACTGTACCATGGGTACATCACATTGACTTCTAAGGTTACTGAGCAGATAGAAAAAAAATAACCCTGCTAGTTAGAGTAGTTTTGTACTCGAAGTGATGTTAACGAGATATAGCGAAGGAAGATCACAATTTCAGAAGCTAGAACGGGCCCTTTGTGCGGATTGCTTCGTCGCAAAATGAGTATCGTCTCCGTGAGTCACGAGACAGTGCTGCTGAGCATAGCTTGTGGTATTTCACGCCATTTGACGAATTGTAAGAGGTGGCGTGCTCGCGGTGATGCATGCCAAGATGGTTGGGTGTATCACACTGTATAGATGTGAAGGCCCAAATCCAATCTATAGATGTGCTTACGGTAATACGAAATCCCCAAGATTGCTCGCCGATACTCTGATCAGTTAAGTTTAGCTGCCCACAGTGCCGAGCCTTGCCATAGGAGAGCAAATCGAACTCCTAATTACTTGCAACTTCTGCTGTAGTTTCATTGCATATCATGACATGTCATGCACTCATCATACTCAGTGGCATTTGCACTTAACTTCGGTAATCTATTGTTTAGCTTCTCTTCTTGTTTACGCCGTGTTCCCGTCGTAGCTTGTTTCCTCGCCATCCACGCCAAGCAGACAAGGCCTCGTCACCTCTGCTTGGCGTCAGATTTCGGAACAGAGACGCTGGAATCCCGACCATATTCATGTTTAATGATTTAACCATTCATCGTCTACTTCATGTTATAATTTGCATGTTAAGTCTTTTATTTTTTGTATAAGTATATGGTATCCAATGTCGCATCTACCCAGCAGTCCTGCCCCGTTTATATTCGCAGACATTTAACCGTGTAAGTATTTTCTGTACCTTTTTGTAATGTAACTACATGTATTTTGTACAACTACCGTCACATTTAGTGATGCCGACCATTCTAGTCTGCGTAGTTTCTCTTGTTAGTTTTAATAGTTTCTCTGGCATGGATCAATTTTGATCAATATTGGATTCATTTACAATAACACTTATTTTTAATTATCCCGAGCGTGCAGCTTCAACCTGATTCCATTATTTTCTTGATAAATTTCCCTCCAATATTTCTTTATTTAATATATGTATTCGAATTCTTCCTTATTATCAAACATTAAATGTATTTTTTTCGTATATTTTTTATGATTTCCGCTCATACTCCTAATATGAAAGCATTCATATATTATACTACTTGTAATTGATGTACAATATAAAGGAGTCTGGTGTGAAGGAAGGTTGGGCACGAAAAGGCGTGGTTTTGATATTGAGTGATCGGTTGACTAGTAGCGTTACCGAGTGGAAATAGGTGTTGTCCTTCTAGTGGTTTCAATTTCCTCAAGATTGATGTGGGTGAAAGTTAAGTTAGGCGTTGAAAGATGGGTATTTGTGAGTGTGTATGGTCCAGGTAGCGAGGAGAACGAGCTATTCTGGACTGACCCGAATGAGTGTATTGCGAGTTTTGGAGGTCAATTCAATGTAGTTGTACTGGGTGGCCTTGATGCCAGAGTTGGAGATGCAGTGGTTGAGAATGTGATGGGTGTATGGCGTTCCTTGTAGAAATGACTGTGGAGAAAACCGGATAGGTCTGTGTATGAAGCAGGAGTTGGTGGTCGGGAACAGTTTGTTCAAGAAGCGAGATATCCACAAGTACACTTGGGTGTACTTGTGTATGGAGCAGGAGTTGGTGATCGAGAACAGTTTGTTCGACACCTGGGTGTACTTGTAGATATCCACAAGTGGAGAGAGCGCTGATGGATTTTGTACTGATATCGAGGACAGTGGTGGGGAGGATGCTGAGAAGGGAGGGTGGAGGAGTGTCTGACCATCTGGCGGTGGAAGGTAGATTACGAGTGGAGCAGAGGTGGAAGGGCAACAAAAGATTGGGAGGAGGAAGAAATGAATACTTACTTACTTGGATACTTGGAGTTTCTTCGCTATTCACAGCAGGTCACAGCGTGGCTGCCACCTAACCCACATCCATGGAACACTCTCCTCTTGTGCTGCGGCTCTAGCATTTGCATGTTGTAGCGACATTCGCCAGTTGGATCCCGGCTTGGCGTCGCGGTTAAGCAGGGAGCTGTCCCCACAGTGGATAACTCCCTAGGGTCAGTCGATCTGGAACACGGCTGAGGTATTTGTCCAGTCGGCTCTTGAACCTCAAAATGTTTGCTGTAGCCGACAGTTGTGGCACCCGTTTGATCTTACGTATTTCCAATGTCATTCTGTCGCCCGCCATGTAAATTTAAGGGAGTCTAAGGCAATAAACAATCTGCCTACCAATACTCATCAATGACCGGCGGGCTTGTGAGTTCGCTTGACCCAGGAGAAGTCTTGGGTGTTTACCTCAAAATGACACTGCTCAGCTACTCAGTTGAGTGGGTCTGGGAGATGATATATTAACAAAAAACAACTTCCATACAATTTTGCCTCTATGTGAAGGGAATTGAAACCACTAGAAGGACAACCAAATTACTCTATTTTATTATAATCAAGAGAATTCCGGAGACTGGAGGGATTTTCTTACCCGCGCACAAATGCCACAGCCTATCTAGAAATATGCACCCCGGTGCATAGTGGGTACCACTGCTATAATATAAAATATAACCCCAGAAATGTACGTAGCAAAACACCAACAGTAAAAGGAACCATAGTAATGTAAATAGCGAAACACCAACAGGGAAAGGAACCACAGTAATGTAAATAGCGAAACACCAACAATAAATATATGCACAGTAAAAAGGTTAATAGTTATGCATATTCTTCACACGGTCACGTAAAAACAAACAAAAGGGAAACGGTCGCTATCTCGGTTTCCATACGAGCCCCACAATTTTCGCTCCCCAAGTTATAACTTGCTCTAATCCTCTGAAAACAACCGACAGGGTATAGTAATGAGTTATCCCTCGTAGATGTCGAATTGTGACCCAGTAGCGCTCACCCGGGTCAGTGACCTGTCCTAGGCCCTCGTAGATGAAGGAAAGCTCCCTGGGTACATAACGCCCAAAGATGCTGGATACACTGGGAGTCTCTGGCGTTGAACTTGGATGCACGTTGTGGATTTGGAATGTCTTTCCAACCCTAAAAATGTTCGTAGAACTCGGGGATCTATATTAACTGCTCTTGGACTATGACACATGGGAGCGCTGGAGAAATGTTCGTAGAACTCGGGGGTCTATAGTAACTGCTCTTGGACTATGACACCTGGGAGCACTGGAAATATGTGCGTAGAACTCGGGGATCTATAATAACTGCTTCTGGACTATGACACCTGGGAGCACTGGAGAAATGTTCGTCGAACTTGGGAATCTATATTAACTGCTCTTGGACTCGGCGGCAGGACGTGTGGATTCGACGCGTCTCTCACATTTGGCGTGCGAGAGGAAAAAACCTCCCGTTACTCGATGACACCGCCTTATATAGTCTAAACGTGACGTCAGCGCCCCACTACTGCTTGGGAACAGCTCGGCGGCCACTCCTTTAGACCGAGACTAGTCCAGTGTCGCAGTTGCACTAGCTAATAACACATATAAGTAACAAATAGGCTTAGGGCCAACATTCTATCGGTTACACGGCAAACAGCCTTAACGAGGCTTAAACATAACCTTACAATCGGCAGCCTCCGCTCTAAACCATCCTGCAGCTCAACGCCTGATGATCAGTTGCTAAGGGATCGCTGGCCTATCCGTACGTAACAAAACAGCTCATTGCCAGCCTCTCGATCGTGCCTACAATGTCCCAAGAGGCACAGTCGAAACCCTTCCTGTTCATGATTAAGACCCTAAGGCCTCCAAACTTGTAGCAGGCCTCCTGCGCTCGGTCAGTCCCCTTGTTTACTGCTACCGGAGCGTTGACCCTGCAGTTTCTCAGCACAGCCGTCAGGCGTCCCGACAACAGGCCGCGTTGTATACCCATTGTCCGGCGACCTAGGCATTTCTGAGCAGAAGGCGGCTGCCTGGTCAAGTCCAGCACGCAGGATCCCGCTACACCTCCCCCTCGGACCTGGACTCGGGATGTTATAAGTCCGGGAAAGGCCGAAGCATGCGGGTGCTGGACAGATCAGATGGTGTGAACAGACTCCACCCGGGCCTCCCCGGACTGCGCGTGGATGTTCGTGACGAAGCGAATGCTGTCACATTCGACCTCGCGGTCGCTGTGCACATGTGAGCGAGCAGCAATTCTAGGCGCCCTGGCGGGGTCATCCCGTCCGGGCCCATCACCAGACTCCGGAGCAACTCGTCCTACTGCGTCCACCTCGGCTCGATAATCATCTGTGGACAGAAGTTCCAACGGGATCAGAGTGGACCTGGGAGGCTTGTACGGCACAAAATTATTTAATGAATATAAAGAAGGTCGGGCAGGCGGAGGGAATGGGGTGTCCTGTGAGAAGAATTACAATTTGGTGAAAATCTCGTGTCAGGCCGCCTGCACCGCCTACAATACCTACAGGTTATGTAGCTAACTACAATCAATACTAATAGTATCGCCAATAAAGTAAATCCCCCTAGGCTGTATTTGTGGAGTTCCGTGTGAACAGACGTAAGCACATCGACTATATCTGCTGTGCTATTCATGGTAATTTTGGCATTTGAGAGTTCCCTCAGGATACTGTCTAGTATTGGCATCGGCCCCGAAGTTGGTAACCGGATGCGGGGAATGGGAATCGGGACTAATCACCTGTCGATCGAGGTGTAAACATGACGCACCGTGGACACACTGAAAGAGGGTGCTGTTAGTGAACATGGAGCGTGTAATACGTACGCGCTCTTCAGTTCTACGTATTGAGGTTTCCCTACGTTATCATGACAGTCCAGCATTGCCCAGTCCGGTCGGGGTATGTATAAATAAATATTCCGTCCCATCTGGCGAGTTGGCACACGGGTAAGGTTTACACGTTCCATCTCACAATGAAGCTTTGAGGTATTTAACACGCTCTCTACTGAACAAGAAGTGTTGGCCTCTACACTCAGCTGTATTGTGGGCGAACATACTTACTTGTCCTCCCTCACCGCACACCTCCCCAGATCAAGGTTCTCCACAATCGTCTTCCTGTCGCTCGTTATAGCCACGTTCTTGGCTAAGTTGCTAATCGAGTAAGTTTGGTTTGTGTCCGAGTCTTTCACTGGAAACGATTCCAGCGTGAACACGGACATCGCTTGTTTCGAAACAAAGGGTAGGAGTAGAGCATAGGTCTCGTCCTCCATCATCGGTTTTAACTCAAGCATTGACAGCACGTTTGTAAAGTTCCCCTCGGAAAAAGCGTACGGGAACGAGTAGGCATCCCTGAACAAGGTTATACTCTTATCCGCAAGTGCTCTTAGTTGATCGTATCCCAAAATTTCTGGCACTGCTCCCAACCTCATAAGGGCAGCCTTATCATCGGCGTCCATGGACACTAGGAGAAGGTACTGAATTCCCTCCCGAAGATTCATGACGCCGTTTGTGACGGTTACATACAGGTCTAACTCACTGAACTGTTGGTGGAACCTCTCGAGCACGGTCTGAGCCGCCGAGGCCTGTTCAACAAGTGTGGTAAGAGTGGCTTGGACATGGTGAAAGTTTACGTTAATCTTTTGGATGGAAGTTATCACACCCTGGTTCGCATCCGCGAATTTATCCCTCAAATCTTCAATGTCCTTTTCCGTTGCCACTCCCAGCACAGATTTTAACAGGTCACCGCTAATATTCAGCAACCCTCGCCTCCTCCTAACAACATTTCGTGTCTCCTCCCCCTCTGCGGTTACACTACTTGACATAGACGTTGGCCTCATTTGTCCCTTTGTTGCATTTGCCATCCGCGCCTTAGCGCGACCCAACTGTCTCCTCCATTCTCGTTTTAGCACACGTAGCGAGAGGGAATTCAGGAGGCGAAACACCTCTTGGCCCGCACGTGTTAGCAGCACCAGAAAATGGTATGACATTGTCTGGATTGCATCAAGGATCGCCGCCTGATGGGCCTGGGTCATTGACAACAATTCAAACGCGTCAACCAATTGTACGGCCCTCTCGAACGGCTCAGCTGCTGACCGTGCGACGAAGGATTTTGTTTGATGCTCCAGTCGCACGACCAGCTGCCTTTGCACGAAGGTCACCGTACCGCCGGCCGAGGCGATCACTCCATTTCCCGGCACGTGCACCCCATCATCAGCCCCCTCCATACTTCCCCGGCTTGGAGCGTCGGGCACCCCAAAAGGAAGCAGCAACAAAAGCAGCAGAGGCATGAGTTCTAGGACCAACATTTCGCCTACAACAACAACAGAAAATTTGTCTTAATTCTAACTTATATACTAGACCTTATATATGGGTAATACACAATTTCTACAGATGCTGGTTATATTAATTACAAGACGGCCGTACAGGTTTCCTCAACGGAGAGAAACGTGTTCGTCGTCTGGAATTCACCGTGAACGAGTAACAATTGGTTCACGTGCGAATGGAGGCCTATCCATGGCTTCCACTACTGGCACATCTACACCTACAGGGGTGTCATGAGTTGCACGAGATTTGGGAACAGGTGTCCCCTCCTCCTCGCTGTCAACTCTTGCGGTAGGTTCGTCCAACCCCTCATACCCGTCTTCCCCGTAGCCTCGACCAGGCCTCATTACGCGGGGGGGGAGGGGTAGCAGGGCAAAATATCAGCTAAATGGACTTAACAATTTTATCCAAAATGACATGTTGTACGGTGTAGTTGTATGAATACGAACGGTCCTTCCCATCTGTGAAACCGCTTTGGATATTCTGTTGGTTTCGGATGATATTTGGCGTAGACTCTCTGGTTTAGAACTAGCTTTTCGTGATCCTTGCACGCACGTTTTGTTTCTGTTGGTATTTAAGTAGTTCGTTGTTCATGCGGTTTTTGACGAACGGGTGAGATATTTTGGCCTGTCTCTCGCGAATACCTGAACCTTCGTAGTTATACACAGGCTCAAACGGTTCTGGACTGTTCCACAAAGCTACGTGTTTCCGGTCGTAACCGAATAGAACATAATGAGGATTATCGCCAATGGTGTTATTAAACGCTGTATTGATGGCGATCATGATTTCGGGAAGAAACAAGTCCCATTCCGGCGAGAACTCTAGGCAAAAAATACGCAACAATTTTGCAATTGAAAAATTTCGATTTTCCACGGTCCCGTTTGCAGCCGCTCGATACGGGGTACTGTTCACCTTTTTGACGTGGAAATGTTTGCACAGGTGCCTCATCACCTTGCTCACGAACTCCAATGCATTATCGGATATAAATCGAGACGGGGCGCCGTAGTGCGCGAACAACTGTTCTCTGAGGGCACGCGTAACGGTCTCAGATGACCGGTCAGGGATCGGTACTGTCACTAAGTATCGTGTGAGAAAATCAACAAATGTGAGAATGTACCTATTACCAGAACTAGTGATTGGGAGTGGTCCCGTGATGTCCATTCCAACCTCTGCCCACGGTCTTTGTGGCAATGGGTAAGTTCGGACAGGGGTGCTCTGAGCAGGCGAATGATTGTACCTCTAACACTCTGCGCAACACTTAATTATTTCAGTGGCCAAAGTGACCATGTTTTGAAAATAGAAATAAGTCCGAAGTTTGATTAGGGTTTTGTCCACCCCGAGATGTCCGAATTCAAACGAATCGTGGCATAACAGTACAGCTCTTTGGATTAATGTTTGTGGTACGACCTCTGTCCAATATGTGGCCTCTTCGCCGCACCTTTGCACAGTGATACGTCGGTGCAGAATATTGCTACTCAACATGTAGCTCTCCAAATCCTTAGGAGGGCCTGTGTGTGTTGTGATGGGTGTTTCAGTAGTTAGATGTGTAATATATGTGGCTAAGTGTGGGTCCTTTCTCTGTTCTTTAATCGGTTCTTCTACCGTGCAGGCCAGTGCAGGGACTCGTTCCTTCAGAATCTTTGGAAGAGTTTTACCTTCCTGCACGCTGGCGATGTGTGACGGCATTTCTTTGTAATTTTCTTCAGCGGCTTTCTCTTTCATATCTTCACCATCCTTCTCCAATGCGGGAAGACTGTAAGGGGTGCGGGACAAGGCATCGGCGAGGTTATTCAACTTGCCCTTCACATACACCACCTTTGGACTGTACTCCTGTGTCAATACCGCCCACCTGCCCAGCGCACCTTCTGGCAAACATTTTCTGAAAAAAAATGACAGTGGACGATGATCTGTGTAGATAGTAATTTCGTAGCCGTATACCAGGTAACAAAATGTCTTGAGGGCCCATAAGACTGCTAGAGCTTTTCTCTTGGTAGTGGAATAACGGCGTTCTGTCTTTGACAGAGATCTTGAAGCGTACGAGATCGGGTGTAATTTACTACTGGAATCGGGTTGCATCAACACGGCTCCCAGTCCAACATTTGACGCATCGGTAAACATGTAAAATGGCACGGAAAAATTTGGGAAACTGAGCACCGGCGCCTTCATCAAACATTCTTTTAACACTTGCATGGATTCCTGCTGTTTGGCCTTCCATAAGAATGATTGACCCTTTTTTAACAATTTGTTTAACGGGTCTGAAATACGTGAGAACTCTGACACGAAACTCCTGAAGTAACTCAGCAACCCAACCTGACTTGGTCTGCGTTCGTGGGAGTCGGATAAATCCTGATGGCTTCTAGATGATCCGGGTGCATCTGGATCCCTTCTGGACTTACAAGATGTCCCAGGAATTTGATCTCTCTCATTAGGAATTCGCGTTTGCTTAGCTTTGCACGCAGAGATGCTGCGCGCAACTTTTGTAGCACTTTCTCGGTGGATATCAAATGAGCGTCGATAGTTGGTGACGCTATGATTATGTCGTCTAGATACGCCAGGGCGCGAATACCCAGCGCTTCTCCAAGTACTAAAGCCATGCATTTGGAAAAAGCTTGGGGGGAAAATTTAGGCCCAAAAGGCATTACCCGGAAATAGAAATGCCCTTTCCGAGTAGTGAGAGGTTTTTTTTTGGTCTTGTTCGGCCACCGGCATTTACCAAAAGGCACTTTCCAGGTCCACAGAGGAGAAAAACTCGGCGTTTTACAAGGACTGCAGCAATTCTGGTATCCTCGGAAGTGGATGGCGTGAACTGGAAACGGATAACCGATTTAATTGACGGAAATCAATACAACAGCGTGGTGTTCCGTCCTTCTTCCTGACAATAATCATCGGGGAATTCCAAGCACTGTCCGAAGGAACGATAACTCCCCGATCCAGCATGTCATCAATCAAGCCGTCCAACTTGGCTAGTTGTGAATGTTTACAAGTGTTTACAAGTGTATGAAGACAACAACAGGCCTTTTGGCCCAAACTGGGTTGCCTTTTAATAGAAGGAGGTAAGTTCTGAAGTAGAACGACTAAGATAGCGTCTTTTGTGGGTGTATTTTCTGTTTTAATAGATCGAGAAAGAGAAAGTTTGTTGATGGAAATAACATTTAACAATGATTATCGAATCAACTCAAATAAGCACCTGAAGATAAGCCACCGACCACATCAACACACACGGTCTTGATCTGAGATTGTACAGTTTCACTC
>SDVV010006586.1:0-18335 GCA_016164225.1 Gammarus roeselii
ATATACGTTTATGTAAACATGACGCCATCAAGACGCTAGCACCAAATATGCCCTGGGATTCCTCTCACCTGCACGACTCCTTAAGATGGAGGCACGCGTTACCTGTTTTAAACGAGACCGATACCGTGTTTAAGCGCGGATAATACCTATTGCCACCTTGCGGTCACACGCAGGCACTCCTTGCTTCCGTTCACGCTACCGCCTCACTCATATCTCAACACTCGGCACGAAAGGTTCTGCGGTCAATCGTTCCTCTATATGGTAATAATTACCGCAACGTTTTACACATTTTATTGTTGTAGCAGTGTTATGATACGTGTTATTGTAGACGGATATATATTGTGATGTTTATTTTGTATGTTTCCATGCTAGTAGGGATATATTTATTCCACGTTATGTACCAGTCATGACGCCTTACTGTAATGGGGTGTTCTCACATAGTCATACCTGTTGGTTGGTAAGTGCCACTACCTTCCCCCTAACTGGTCCGAGCGCAAACACATTTCATCTGGTTTTTGCGTGTTAGGTTATGTTATGCTGTGATTTATTCAGTGATCGTGTACCAGTGCTGCATTGTTATGTTGGTGATACCGAGTGGTATGATGTATCCCAGAACGCATCTATCTCATCCTCCTTCTCTTCAATTTTCAATAATTTATTTTTAAGAAAGGATTTAGTCATTTTATCCAGGAACGTCAGAATGATTGCATTGACGTCTGGGGTTGACGTTGTCTTATTTACCAATAAGCCTTTTAGGAGATCAAGTACGTGAATACGTCTTTGGACATTGGGATGGCTAACAAACCCATTCGAATGAAATATAAGTGCTGAGTTAGTTTTAAGATAGTGAAGCAAACCTGGGGATAGTGTCTTGGCAACGTGGGGTAATGAGGACGTATATATCACTGCAACATTATCGCCATTATGTGGGTCCTTTTGTTTGATCTGTTCCGTCCCCACGCCTACTCAATCTTTGACTGTGATACGTACTGCTATGTTCTGCTATTTCTGGCCCTGTTGTGACAGATATGGGTGTAGCGCTACCGCCAAGATGAGTTGTTGTAAACTTATCCATCTTGGACTTTGGAACTAGGTAATAAACCGATTCATCCATGGATAATTTTTGTCAAAAAAAATGACTGCTGTGGGTAATATTAAATTTAACAGAAACTCTCCACGCACGGCTGATAATGTTTTCCTTTTGGCCTCGGAAGATTTACTCCCGAACGATTTACAACCTAATTGTTTTATTATAGAGTTAAATTTATTTACCCGTGACATGGTAAGTTTATCACAGACCAATTTTCCTCTCACTATCTTTTCAAATATTTCGCAGATGATTTTAACTTCTTTACCACTTAAATGTTTGACGAGTTGACTACGTTCAATTGACGTTTCAAATTACGTTTATCACACATCACGACACGACGTTTCCTTTATTAATCCACGTAGGTTTGCTGTCTAGATAATCCGTATATATCACTTAGATTTGCTTTCTTCCTCGTTTAATTCGGGTCTTCAATACCTTGATGACATAAATATCAGGTTAATCACACTGAACTAGTTCCTGCCTATAGGCAAAACCTTTGATGGGTTCATCAGTATCGAATGGTGTTATTTCATAGATCGGAGGGTAATGTTTTTGATTAACAAGTGAAATACGAAACACTTCTTTCTTTCCTCGCCTAAATGTCTTGAGACTAAGATCAGTACGCTGTAAGCGTACGTACGCTCCCACCTTTAGTTGTATACTGGGAACTTTAATTATTTTACGTCGTATTTCATAAATTTCGACTAGCAAAGACTGAATTTGCTTCGGATCGTTCAACAAATAAACGTCAAATGGGTTTCGTAGCATTAATGATGAATGTGGTGTCATTTTGTAAGTCGTTACAAGTGCTTGCAAATCATTAATATAGCGTTCGGTCTTTTTTGCAAGCATATATTTTCCCAACCTAAGTTTTATAGTCCGTATAACGCGTTCTGCTGGGGATACTTTGATGATCTTGTTGTATGTGTAATAAATGGATATGTTTTTGCTAGTCAAATATGCTTTCGTGTTTCTATTTGTGAATTCGCTGCCCTGATCTGAACAAATCCGAGTTGTTGACCATACTAATTCACTGAATATTTTGTCAAATGCTGCAATCCCATTTTTATATGTAATAGCTTTCATGGGTTGTACACACAGATATTTGCTGTGTATATCAATGACAATCAATAAATATCTAATGCCGTCATTTTTAGATGCATAATCTTTCACATAGGCAACATCTGCACAGAGAATCGATCCAGGACGCGCAGCTGTGAACATATGTACGTCTGATAAATTTCAAGGGTGCTTGTTTAAATCGTGTGAATGTTTCTGATGCTTGTAGAATTTTTTCAACGTCGCATCTTGTTGTAGACGGACATATATTCGTATAGCTTCGATGTAGAGCCATCACCCTAGAGTACAACCCAACAGCTTCCGGATTGTATTAGACACTCTCCATTCTAATTCACTACTAATCTCAAATCGGGCATATATTATATTTTATAGTTTGTTCAAATTCATGTCCTGCAATTTGTGCTCTAATCAAGAGTTTTGAAGTACTTGGATGTATGAAATCAACCAAGATATGACCATATGGTTTTTGTCCCACTTGTAGCTTGAACATTGAGATGAACGATTCAATCTTATCTTTTGCAAGAAATGTTTTACCGAAATAACGTAAATAATTGATAGCGCGCATGCGTAGGATAAGAAAATGTGTGGTATTCAAAGATATTGTGCGATGGAATGGATTTGAGTGAAAAAGTGATTGGCTTAAATATATCGCACTGATATTTGCGTGCCTGCCCGACAGAACACAGATGCAATAATACGTAGAGATGCTGATTCCATCATGAAGTCATCGTACACAACAAGTAGTTTACATGTAGTTTTCTTCGCGAATGGATCGAATGCGAGTGGTCCTGCATGAATTCTTAATTTTTCATGTTACCTTACAGGAAAGTGCTCTGATCCTGAAACGACGACCTCATCAAAACTATCAATGTATTTACTAATTATTTTTCCTACAAGGACGCTCTTCCCGCTGTATGAGAACCCGCTCTCAAACAATCGTGCGGGTTTGACGAAGAAGTTAATGTCTGCAAGCCTAACAGTCCCCATTCTCCCCAACAGGTTATAGGCAACTAACTATTTTCCAATGAACCTTCAATTTATATACATTTTTCTGACAACAATCTAACCATTTTTCCAATCAATCTTTAATTTATATATATTTTTTCTCTCTCTTTGCAGATGTATTCCATCAAGGACATGCTAAAGTCAAGGACCCGTTCGGCAACACCAGGTAATTTTTCCATCTCTAATATTCGATCGATCATGCCAATATGTTTGACATCGCATGATATTGTTCCCGTATGTTTTTTCCAGCAATTGATTTAACCTATTATCATTTTTCAACAGGTCATGGTAACAACTCGATCGGAGGTGAACCAGATCGTTCCGGATCTTCATGTTAGAGCAGTGTTATTAATGTTTTTCTAATACATAATTTTCCACGTGCAGACCGACGCAGTACACTCCAGCGTACCAGGGCTGTCCGATGCCCAGTCTTTGCCCAAACTACCAGCGTCATCTGCTGCCTGTACCTCACTGGCCGCAACCTCGACAACCGTTGCAGAGACTACCGATGCAGGCACAAGCATACCCGCAACAGACTCGACCTTATCATCCATCAGAAGCCTTTTACCAAGTCGGGCATGTACAAAGGTTAGTGTTTATTTTCAAAAATAAATTATTACATCTTCCTTATCTTCTTTACCGTAGGTTGTCTGGTACGTTACGCGCTCGTCTCCAAGATTCGCTCAAGGGAGTGAATACGCTCCAGCATGATTTCCTCTTGACTGAGGAAGCTAACTATAAGGTTGGGACTTGGTACAATTCTAGACTTGTTCAGAATGATTTAATGGCTCCAAGCGATATACCCGATAAATCCTATTTTGTATAAAAAGTCATATTCAAAATCATCAAATGTTGGTAGAATCGTTGACCTAAAATTTCCAGCTTCAATGAATGCAAGATCGATCATCAACTTATCGGTCTTGATGTTTATTCGACGGTTAGCTGATAATGTAAACACCGCCTCAGTGGCATCCCACCGATGCAGACAAGCAAACAGGTTACAACATGTATCGTATACTAATGTATAAAAGGGCGTGTGCTGCATGTCAGACATTATTTGTGCTTTTAATCTCGTCGACGACACACCTTCCTCAAAAATGTAAGTAATTCTAACATGAATATATTTTTTTGTTATTGAGATATCTTTGTTATTTGTGTATTGTTTTTAAGTGTCCGTTATATGTTAATCTACATTGTAGTGTTTTTTATTCTTTTAGGATGAACCAAAACGATATGGTAATAGCAGATGCGCCATTGTTGGAGGATGCAGGGAGTGTCCCGTGCCCTAGCGCAAGCCTCGCACTATCCGTAATCCCTAGCGTAAGCGTCGCAATGTCCGCAAGTCCAAGCGCAAGCCCGCAACGCGATTCTGCCTCCCTTTCAGAACAACGCGGAGTTCAGTCTACTGCTCCGGAATTGTCCGGAGTTCAGGCTACAGTTTTGGTATGGGTCCATTCGTCGCTCAGTCTACTGATGGTTTGGCGATGTCTCCTGTTGACCCGTCTACTGATGATCCATTCATCGCTCAGTCTACTGCTCCGGAACAACCTGGAGTTCAGTCTACTGCTCCGTCACAGATCGGTACTCTGCCAACTGATGCCTTGGTAGCGTCTCCTGTTGGACATTTCGTCGCTACTGATGATTCGGGTGAGACTGTATTTCACCCACCAACTTCTGTAGATATTTTGGATCACCATTTTATCACCTCTACATTTCTACTATACACTGAAAACGTTAACATAACGTCCATGCTAACATTAGGATGCAAAAATTCGTGAAGCACATTGAAACAAAATTAGGAACATTCCGAAGACTCCAATGCACCGTGAAGGTTAAAATGGGGAAAACAATGGAGGATACATCTATATATAATAAAAAGCGATCCTGCTCCAGCCGATCCAGCTAACAAAAACCCCTTTGCTCTCTGAGTTGATTGAGGATCTCGGGGTAGATTTACATAATAAATCAGATATACAGGAGCATCAAGGTAGTGGCTGGACCGCTGTTGAGCTTAAATTCTACGAGACAGGAGTTAAATGAACAAAACGAAAGGGGGATTATGTTCCTTGGCACAAAAATTGTCCAGGCCGGTGCAATCAAATACATACAAATCTCTCAATTGATAGACGACAATCGGAGCATACATATCTCCCATACAAAATGGCATACTTCACCTTCCCAAATCTTACCTTGAACACACCTGTGGCTTTAGAAGATTTACCAAATATAGAAAAAGATTGTGAAGTTAACATTAGACTGTA
This sequence comes from Gammarus roeselii, assembly GCA_016164225.1. Lineage (NCBI taxonomy): Eukaryota > Metazoa > Arthropoda > Malacostraca > Amphipoda > Gammaridae > Gammarus > Gammarus roeselii. The sequence goes on from SDVV010006586.1 coordinate 5,437, forward strand.
TTAGTTCAAACAAAAGAGAAGGAAGGGTATGGTCTGGTCAGTGTATACAGAGGCAGTATAGAGGCCAGCGAAGAGCGCACAATCCACCTTGTGCAAATCTTAGATGCTAATCCTGTCGCACTCATTCCATGTTTTACTACATTTATGCGTCCTTGTAGACATACGACCTATAGAAAGAACTTTTTTTGCCCTTTCTGCATACAGGGCATGCACGAAACCAAAAAAACTGGACACGCTATATGGTGTTCGTCCACTACAAGCTTGCAAAACATCAGTATGCCCGAAGAAGGGGAAATGTATCAATTCTTAGTCATGCACGCGACAATGAAACCCCCTGTTGTATGTTATTATGACTGTGAATCTGTGCTAGAGCCCACCCAGGAGGGGAAACATGTAGTCAACATACACACGTTGTGCATGTACAGTTATGCTCTTGTGGATGAAGACGGGGAAATTGTAAAGCACAAAGTAGTCGATTCGACTACAGATCTCCTTGAGGAGATGGAGAGGCATCTGGTTAAGGATATGTTGCTGGATTATAATGAATACATGTCAACATTACCATTGTTCCCCATCGCCGTTCTCACCAAACACGACGTAAAAAAATATTGTGAAAGCAAAACATGTGAATGCTGCGGAGATGCTTTTGGAGAAAATAGTAAAAGACGAGTACGCTATCATAACCATTCCGTTTAGGGGGTCTTCAGCCCCAATAAAGAAGTTATAACAGGCAACTACATTGGGGCACTCTGTGCTAATTGTAACATATGAATAACGGAGAAACTCAGGTACATGCCATGTATTGCTCACAATGCATCAGCCTATGATATGAGATTTATCTTGCGAGGATTAGACGGAAAACATTTTTCCAACATACATGTATTGCCAAAACAATTAGATAAAATGTTCAGCATCCCTGTCTCTTCGAACGATATCATGAGCAGGTACGGTGTCAAGTTCATCGACTCGTTCTCATTCCTCAACTCTCAAGTTTAGACAGTCTTGCAAAAAATCTCAAAGATAGTGCTATGACATGCCGCTCCTCAAATCCCATCTCACAAGTGTTGGTTACAGTGACAAGGTTCTAGAGCTCGCCACTCTAAAAGGACATTTCTTCTACGAAGCCATCACATCGGATTCTGAACTGGACCAAACTGACATCCCATCGCAAGAATCCTTCTACAGTCAACTTCGAAGCAAAGGAATAACGGACTCTGATTATGCTGAAGTGATCGAAATGTGGCAAGCAGCAAACTGTAAGACTTAGCATGACTACATGATCATTTACCTACTCATCGACACGCTACTGCTGGCCGAAGTCTTTCAAAATTTTAGAAAGATCATGACACGTGATTATACCCTGGATCCCGTCCATTTTGTAACCCTTCCTGGCTGTGCAATGCAAGCCGCCCTCTACGGAGGAAAGATGAAACTGGCGCTGGTCACGGATGTCGATCTACTGCACTTGATTGCCAAATATACACGAGGCAAATTCGTGACGTTTACGAAAGGTTTAACCAAGATAAACAATCCCCGGTGCAAAGACTGTGACCCTACATTACCCGTGTCTTCAGCAGCAATGTGGAACGTTAACAGTCTTTATGGTGGATGTTTGAGCAAAGCCCTCATCATTGATGAAATCCTCGAGCTCACACCTGAAGAAATTCAAACATTCGACTTGGTAAACACAGACTGTTCTGGCGAGTATACGTACATTGTCTGCGTCGATGCCCAAGTCAGCGAAGAAGTTGCACAGAAAACAGACGAGCTACCACTCCTGCTACATCACAATGATTTTACCTTGGACGATGTTTCGCCCTTCACAAAAAATCTCTTGGCATGCTCGGAACATCTCAAAACTGAAAACGAGCAGACCGTAAGCTGGCTGCTTGTCATCTACCTCAAACTGACTACCATGTGGCCCTGGAACTTCTTCAAGGACTCCCCAGACAAGGACTGGAAGTCACCAAAATTCATCAAATTTTTCGTATCAAGCAGGAGCCCGTCTTCAAGTCATTCCTCATGAAAAATTTCCAGAAACGTCAGCAGTCTACGAACTCTATCAAAAAGTCCCTGTGCAAACTGCTCAAATAGTATCTACGGTAAATTGCTTTTCAACCCGCTCAAAAGGAATCTAGAGGCAAATGTCATGTGCACCCCAACGAGTTTCGAAAACACGCTGCCAATCCCCTCCTAAAAAACTGCTACTCCATCGGCCCCGAAACAGTCATCATGATCCTCAAGCAAAAAAATGTCCGAATGGTTCATCCACTACAAGTTGGATTCTACGTGCTTGAAAAAGTTAAAGCAAAAGTCTGCAGCTTCTTCTATGACACACTGAAGCAACGCTTCGGTGACAACGTCTCGCTCATCTACTCGGACGCTGACTCGTTGCTGATCAAGTTCAAAGGCGTTTCCGACATTGAAGCGGAAATGCGGCAAGCTCTGTTGGCTGTATTTATGAACTTCTCCACCTATCACAAAAATCACCCTTTGTTCGATGAATCCAAGAAAAGACAGCTGGGGCTACTGAAAAGCGAAACAGCTAATGACTACCCGAATGAAATCATTTGCTTACAACCCAAGTGTTACAGCATGTTGCTTGTGTCCGACGTCACAAAATCGGCTGCTCAATGTGTCAATTTCGAGACACAAGCCAAAACCAAACAAGAACAATACAGAGGAATACATAACCAGGATACATACACACACTTTGAGACCATACACAACATTCGTGCGCAAGCATGTCGGCTCCAAACTGTACGCACTATTAAAAACTGCCTCAGTAAGTTTGAGAACAAGCGCTACTATCTCGACGCGTGCACAACTCTTGTCTACGGGCATCCGGACATCCCCAAAAAATCAATTGAAAATAAACCTAACGTCACTAAAAAGAGGAAACAAAGTTACTTGGCTGACGATGATGTCGATGAAGAAATATATTTAACATGGAAGAGACGCAAGCCTGGCGAGACCATCTTTGGCGATTACACTCGCGATGAAAGCACCTCCACGTTTTCAGGATTTATTCTCTAAATGTTAATAAAATGTAAATAAAATAAAAATGTATAAAGTTGTTTGGTTGTCCTAGTAATAGGAGTATATATTGATGTCTAAAAGCGGTTTATTGTCAGTATGACGTAGGACCCAGTGCTGGATGCAGGAACCGAAGAACTTTTTTGTCTATGTTTCATCGCTAGGCAATAGTCAATTGTACCAAAACAACACGTCATCATGTTTTACTAACAGTATTTATCCAGGTATACAGCTACAGGAAGAGTGGAGCGTAGGACTTGTAGAAGTATTATGTAATGATTTGTTCAAGATAAAAAACATGATATACAATATAACATTGTAATCAACATAGACTATTTGAATGCTGAAAATGAACGAATCGGGCATGAACAAGCCTCGTTCATTCCTAGTGAGAATATCTCAGGCGATACATTGGAAAATTACATCTCCGAGCTAGAAATCAATAAAAAAAAAGTCCGTTAAGGAAACAAATCGTTAAAGATGAAGGAAAATTGTTTGAATACGATAACGCCACACGACGCATAAAGTTCAATGCCTTTATTCTACAAAACGTGTCGCAACACAAATATACTGAAGCTATGGTGAATTGGTACTTTATCGGAGATCGATTGACTGATTTAATGGGTGGAGCGATATGTAAATATAATGTTGGTGAAGGTGGCGTAAGCGAAAAAGTGTCTTTTATGAACGAAACGTACGCTACATAAACGTTTACTCTGATATGATTTCACGCAGTTTTATGGGCGACATGCAAGTCAATATTCTTGATGTTATTCCCATTTTTAACTCTTATTCATTTACACGTGCCCATGTCAAATATAAAAAATACAGCGTAGTCATATTGATTCCATTTCCATCGATCTACGAGATGGTGTTGGCGGTATTATCCAGTTCAAGGATGGTGGATCGAGCCTATGCGTATTGCATTTTAAAAAAGATGGAGCCTTATAAATATAACGCTGGATACAAAAAAGGTCATTTGGTATCTAGCAATCATGAGGGTGGTATATGCATATCCGTCGTACAAACAATACAAAGTTTTATTCGCGAAACGTAAAAAAATACTTGGTGGAAGCTTACATGATATTGACAGATTTACAAGTCCGATATCGTACCAGAGGGGTAGCGGATTCTTCTCAACCACAGCCAGTCTTGTAAGATGCACATTGCCTTTTCTACGAAAAACATTACTGCCTGCAGCTGCCGATATGGCTTGGAACATGGCACACGATTACTCGGAGCAGAAAGATATGCGGAAATCAACAAAGGAACATGGGTTGCTATACTCAAGAATGTTGTAATGAAAGCCATGGATGGAGGTAGGATCACAGGAAAAGTTACGAAAAATAGTATAACAAAGAAGAACCACGGAAGAAAGATAGCGTCGTGTCGTCCATTAGTTAATTACTAATAAATACCACTGTTCATGTACCAATAATGTTACTTTCGGGTAAGGTTCTATACCGACAACATGCTTGGTGGATCATCTCTCAACACGACGGGGCTAGAAGTCCCTACGGAAAACTATGAAATGGGAGTGATTGATATGTTTCCCTCCATCAACAAGAAATATTAAATTGAATCAAATATCGAATCGAAATTTGAAAGAAATTATCTAAGTACGAACAGCAGCCTGTATGCTGGTAGAATTGCCGATTCCTTTATAGAATTTCATATTCCAGGATCGGATAATGAAATGGTTGACTTGAGCTCGTTAACTGCAGAAGTGAAAATCCGTGTCAGATATGCAGATGGAAGCGCATTAGCCGCCGCTGCAAATGTATCACTCGTTGACGGATTCTTCCATCGTATGTTCAAAAGTCATTCTCAATTCCTAAATTGTGTTCAGTGTGAAGGAGACAGTTATTAGATAATCTCAATACCTATACATCCAGAGCTCCGATCTAAATAATAAAGGGTTGAATATGATGTATGAACCATTGCAAACACCCATTCCAGATACCATCGTCGTGGCGAAATTTGCTAATCTAAACGTAAATGAGACTTGGATTCAAGAAAATGTACCTCATGGTATACATTTGATGGGAGTACTAAACTTTGATGTTTCCGGTAGCAATAGTTATCTATTGGATAATGTAAGCGTAAATATACATTTGGAGCTGGCAAAATCTAGCAGCGTTCTTCTAACACATGACAATGAACAATAGATCTATTTAGTTGATTCATGCAAATTATGGTGTAAAAAAGTTGTACCATACCCTACAGCATTGCTTGCTCTAAATAAAGCGCTTACCAAAAACAATGACATGATTGAATACTAGTTCGATCGACCTATTGTCAAAACAATCGTGTTTCCTATCGGTCAAAACTCCATCTCCATTGATTCTCCCTTCAACGGGGTTGTTCCACATAAATTAGCCCTGTTTCTCATTGATAAAGCTACACAAAACGGAGCATATGATCGCAATTCAAATTACTTCCAGCATAATAATATCATAAACGTTGTCGTCGATGTAAACGGAAACTGCGTTACCAACATTGGAACATCGTTTCCCAGCGAGTGCGCTCGAGCATACCGTCAAACCCTTCCGGCTCTAGGGAGGCGCAACAGCGCTCATCTCATCACAAGACAAAATTTCCCTGCAGGAAGAACTATATTTGTTATAGATACAAGACCCACCGACTCTGAAAATGTCATTAACCTAGAAAAACGAGCGAACATGCGTATAACAGTGAATTGTGAAAATCCACCCACTACGAATAAGATCTTGCTCCTGGTAGGTTATACACTCGGTGTCATCCAAATAAATTCGGCAAAGAGGGTATTCCCCAACTATTTACAGTAATCATGGATAATAATCGATTGACCATATATCCATGAGCGATCCAAATATGAAACTCACCTAAATAGGGTGTTTTGCTGAAAACAGAATGTTCATGCATCAAATGAATAGCTACATGATTGTTAACAGCGAAAGCGATCCTAATAAAATGGGTCATTGTATGCTAATATTCAAGAACGATAACACAAACTACTTTTTGATTCGTTTGAGCTGAATCCAAAATATATGGAAGAAATATAGCTTCGTATTATAATATCCATGCAAAAATACAACTTGTACTAAAGAAATAAATCCAAAGTGATCTATCACTGGTCTGTGGAGCTTACTGCATCTACTTTGCCTATTATCCATGTCAAAATATATCAGTTGAAAAGATAATTGAGTGGTTTTTCAATAGCGAACGTCGTAGAAATGATATCAAGGTTGAAAAATTCATCATGAACGAATCCGAAAATCAAGATTCGTGCAAGAAGAATATGTTTGGAGTATTAACTTTTAATACATTTTGTAAATTATTATGCACCTGTTATTATCAATAAAAAATATTCTATAAATGTAGGTTTGTCAATATCATAAGAAAATTCAGAGAACACAGCATTAAAAATGCATATATGCAGCATGACATGCAACGAAGTTGAAATAAAATAAACCACAAGAATTAGAATGGTAATACCCTTATGTAAATATATAACCTAATTACCAACTATAAACATATATAAGCTATCCATCTGTCGGGTCGCTATCCCTGGCGCTAAATTCTTTTATAGCTAATGTCAGATCAACCCCTATCATCTCCGCCAACTGCCTTATCAGACCCCTGTTGTTCCGACTACCTACCTACGGTACCATTTTTTAACAGCGAACATTCATAGCGTTCCTCAGTCACACCAGCCACTGTCATATCTGCCAGTGACATTCTGGCAAAAATCTGTTTCAGCCCACGTCAGAATCAGCCACCAGTCGTACCATTTTACCGGTTATCACTTTAATGAAACTTTTCCTGCTCTACCTAACCTAACCTAGGCTACGTGTTTCTAACCCGCGGGGCAAAGGTACGTATTTCTAACCCGCGGGGCAAACATACGTATTTTTGTAGGGTACGTAATGCCGTTTTTTATCGTTTTTTTATTGAAGTTTCATTCAAGCGATAACTGTTAGGTTGGTACGCCTGTTTCGGTGTAATGACAGTGACAGATATGACAGTGGCAGATTTTGAAGTGGTAAAAAATGCGTGTGTGCTGAATCATTGTTAGGTAGAAAGCACCTGGGATGAAAGCTTTTTAGCGGTTATGACAGTGTCCGGCCATGACAGCGAGGTGAAGTGAAGTGACGATAGTGCGCGTGTTCGGGAATAATTTTAGCGCGAACGCTGGGCTCCCCATCTGTCCGGTTGCTAAAATCAGTTCCTTCGCGCCGCCCCGCCTTCGCCCGTTAGGCTCCACCCGCTGACTCTAGATTGCATGCATTGCGCTACCCTTCGCCCCTACCCACCCAAAAGTGACTCTAGAATGCCTTTCATGTATCTATATATACTACTATCCAACGATAACGCGCATCCAACTCCCATTTGTATTGATTACGTTTTAATTTTGTTTTCGAATCATCGATATAATCGTCACATCCCGCTTCTAATTTTAATTATTACATACATATCTGCTGTCTACAAGAAATCGCGAAAATAGAAACCAAGTAAACGGCCTATTTCTCCACCGGAAATCTATTTACCAGTCCAAGATGGTTCAGGCTAAGCTAGAATGTGGCATTTGCTACCTAGCGTAAGCCTCCGAACTAATGAATCGCGATAGTTGCTCTGTCAGACAGTTGCGCAACAGTCCCTCAAATCGGGATTGCAGGACAGCGCGCTGCAAACCATGTCAATAGTCAGAAGAAATCAAACAACAAGCAAAGGAAATCGAACAACTGAAAGTGCAATTAAGTCATGCCACAAACTACTCGTCCAACTCAAAGACAGTTAATACGGATATCCAATTGCTAGCTGTTGAATCAAAACTGGAAAACGTGATAAAACAATTTCACAAATTCAAAGATCTGATGAACACCGAATTATCAGAAGTAAAAAAAACTGCTTAGCCACCGAAAATCAAGTGAAAGAACTCCGAATGCTCCCAGACTCTGAATTGGCCAAGAAGCTTTCAGCTGTAGACGCTGAGACAAACGACCGAATCAAATCGATAGGAAACTCAGTCAAAGATAGCGATAGGAAACTCACGTAACCGATTCGATGTATTGTCCGATGGAATGGACTCGTAGAATACAGAGGAAATTATTGTGATTGGTGATTACAGTATCCCCTCCATCAAATCAAATTAGCGAAAAGGGAGAATTCAACTGAAAATACTCGGCAAAGCAGACTTGAAAATCGACGAGGTCGATGGCATAATTGAAAAGGAAAAGGTACATTCGTCCAAACGAATTATAATACAAGTCGGAACTAGAGACGTGATGCAGACGGAATCAAGATGGAAAAGGTATGAAACCATGCTAAATGACATCAATCGATCACACGCAAACATCCATGTCACTGTCATCCTGACCCATCCGAACCAAATTAGATAAAACTTATACAAGATGATTTTACTTAACAACCGCATAGCAACTTTCTGCAAAGCCCAGACAATCTCGTTCTCTGGTCATTGGGATACGATGATCCACCCAAGTACTATAACTATAATAGAATCACCAACAAGGCTCGCATAAACACGCATGAACTTGACACCATCGAAAACATCGTTGCTGGTCTTGTCACCGAAAATAAGTAAAAAAAACTAATCGATATCAGACCAACAACTCCGCCAGCAATGCTCGACAAAGTGACAAAACGGCCTCCACCCATTTCATCAATAGATTCACAAAAAAAAACAGAACCCATCATAACGCCACTGCAGGTCCCAGCAAAAAAGTTCCTGTCATCAATCCAGCCTGAGTTAGAGGCAGTAGTCACAGCTCCGCTAGTACAACCCCTCACAGTAAAAACAGAATGAGTCAAGAAAATCAAGTTAATGTGACTAACGGTACTCACACATGCTACTACGTGAACGCTAGGAGTCTCCGCGACAAAACCAAAGAATTAGGTATCCTTGAAATGAATCAAAGTATCGACATAATGGCAATCACGGAATCATGGAGAAAATTGAGCACCCGGCATTATTCAGGGGAATTTACTCTCCCCGGTTACTCACTATTTCACAAAGAAAGACGAGGCCGAGAGGGCAGAAGAGTGCTGTTTCTCATGAAAAACACTCTGCAAATACTCGAAGTCACTATTCCAAACAACAGGCACGACATAGTATCAATCCAAGTAGTCGGTGATCATATAAAATGTCAAATCACTCCCGTCTATCGCCACCCAAAAAGCAAGGTTGCAGATGATATCAACCTTTACAGCATTCATTATCCCTGACATTGATTGGGAAACAGACAATTGCACCGCCACCGGCCAACGTCTGATTGATTTTGCACACGATAAGTTCATGACCCAAATGGTGAAGTCACCTACAAGAGGAAGCAATATTCACGATCTTCTATTAAGTGCAAGCAACTCTGATGTCACGAACGTTAAAGTGGGCAAACTACTCGGAACTAGCGATCACAACTGTATCCGTTTTTTTATTGAACTCGAGTTAAAAACGTCAACAAACTGCGAAAAAGTCCCTAACTTTAGATTAGCTAACTTTGATGGCTTAAGAGAGTCAATGGCGTCAGCAGATATAACCCTCGGTCAAGATGTTAATCAATCGCTTAATAATTTCTTGACTGCATATCCCGCGCAAATCAGCCGAAGTACTGGAAAAGAGAATTGCAGCGCCTTCAGTCACGAAAGAAAGCAAAGCATTCAATAAAACAGAGACATCCTCATGGCGACGTAGCAAAAAATGAATACAACATCAGCAGAAGAGATCTAAAGAGGGTCTTGAAACGTAAGAAGGAAGATTATGAAAATGAAATTGCCGCCAATTCCAAAACTAATCTGAAACAACTTCTTAGTTATATTTCGAACAAAAAAAAAAGATCTGTAATTGGTTCTCTCGAGAACGATATTATTATTATTATTATTATTAAATCGTTTATTTCCATCGTCTAGCAATGGATTTTCAATAATGTTGGTGAACTTGAAACGGACGACACCATAATGAGTGTCCTACTTAGGAAATACTTTTGTTCTGTATCAACGTTAGAGAATCAGGATATTCCCAATTCTTAGGATATCATTTCAGAAAAACGAATTGAAGCCCTCAGCGCAGTGAACTTTTCCTCCGTCAAAGTAATTAAATATATCGATGAATTGGAAGTCACAAAATCTCCAGGCTCATACCAAGTTCATCCCAGAACTCTAAAAGAGACTACAAACGAAATCGCCGAATATCTATCAAACATTTTCACCCAATCTCTCACATATGGCATCTGTTCCTCTAAATGAAAAAAGGCCAAAGTTACCCCAATTTAAAAAAAAGGGACGAAAAGTGTCCAGGCAACTACCGTCTAATTAGTCTCACCTCAGTCATTGGCAATTTGATGGAAAGTTTGATAACAGGGTAAAATTACAGAATTTTTAGAATCAAACAAATTTATTGGCGACTCTTAGCATGATTTTAGCCACAACCGTTTCTGTCCTACGAACCTACTATTCTTTTCAGAAATTCAATTGAAATCCACGACACAAAATCTTCAATTGATATCAATTTCCTTGAATTTCAGGAATCCTTAGATAAAGTCCCCCACAAGCGCCTAGTTAAGAAATTGCACAGCATCGGTATTCGAGGCGAGCTTAACAACTTGATAAAATGCTGGCTTACGGACAGACGGCAGCGAGTTGTACTTAACGGAGCATCCTCCCCCTGGTGTAATGTTACAACCGGAGTGCCTCAAGGATCCGTGTTAATGCCACTTCTCTTCATAATATTTATTAACGATCTCGATAGCAACGTACTCTGAAACATTAGAAAGATTGCAGACGATACTAAGATAGTAGGAAAAGTGTAAACTGAACTAGAGTGTCAGCAGATCCAACTAGACAAGAACAAAAATGTTGATTGGTCAGAGAGATGGCAAATGAAATTCAATGTAGACAAATGTAGAGGTATGCAAATAGGTTCTCATAACCTCAAGCACGAATATTCAATGTTCGGAAAGAAACTTATTCCTTTCACGAAGAGAGAGATTTAGGTGTCATCATTAGTAACGACTTGAAAAGTAGCAAGCAATGTAACGATACTGCCAAGAAATGCAACAGAATGCTAGGTATGATATCCCCCACAATCTCGTACAAAAACCCACAAATGATGCTCAAATTATACAATGCATTTGCTAGTCCACATCTCGAGTATTCCGTTCAATTCTGGTCTCCATATCTCAGAAAATACGTCATTTAATTAGAGAAGGTTCAACGTAGAGCCACCAAACTGATCTCTTCGCTGAGTAATAAATCGTACGAAGACAGGCTACGTGAACTCAATCTTTATTCGCTAGAGAAAAGTAGAGTCAGAGGCGACATGATCGAAGTGTGGAAGATTATGAATGGTAAAGAAAACGTCGACTGAGCGAGCCTATTCGCTCTAGATGCAAACGGAGTGACTATGAATAATGGATACACAATCGTTGGGAAACGTTTCTCACTCGACATCACGCGCAATTTCTTCACGTATAGAGTTGTCAAAGAATGGAACAAACTTCCAACGGAGGTTGTAAACAGCAAATCGTTTAGGTCGCGGCTCGATAAGTTCTACATAAATCGCCGATAAAAAGCTAAATCGTTCCCAATCTTGATGTTATGAAAACAGAAATTACAGATGAAGCTCTCATTGACGTTCTACTTCAGAACTACTTTCAAAATAAACCGACCCTCTACAGACGTTGCTTGGACGATACCTTTATTTCAATTTGGAATGAAACGCAAGCTTGAACTTTTTTCGACTATCTCAATGCAAAGCATGATTGTTTAAAATTCATCATAGAAGCCAAACAGAAGAAGTCGGGATGTTGAAGTTACTAAACAGAACAATATATTTATAACCTCAGCTTACCGAAAAGCAAAAATCACTAGCTTGGGCGCTAATTATTTTTCTGCTATTAACGAGGTCTACAAGATCTGCAGCATCCATACGCTAGTTCATATAGCTTTCAAAAATTCTCCATCTTAGCAATCATATCATGAAGAGGTGAAATTTCTGTGAACCTTCTTCACTACCAATAACTTTCCCCTGAAATTGGTGAATAAACTAATCAAACTTTTTCCAAACAAACAATTTGAAACAAGACAAAATGTTATTCCTGTGCCCCCAAAAAATATTTATTTGGAGTTACCCTACATGGGATGTCAGACAACAAAACTGATTAGAGAAGTGATTTCCCTCTTCGGAAAATTTTTCCCCCCAATTTCGCCATGTTTCTATTTCCGTAACAGATGTGCAATAGGTCAATTGTTCGAGAAGAGGGAAGCTCCTGATCGGATGTCGCTTACTTCTGTTGTTTACAAGTGCGAATGCCACTGTAGCCAGCGGGACTACATTGGAAGAACTTCACTTCAGATGTTTAGGAAGAGTGAGCAGCATCAGGGAGTTTCTTCCAGAACTGGACAATGTCTAACGAAACCAGACAAATCCTCTATCTGAGATCACAGCATGCAGCAGGATTGTCCGGTTAAGATAGAATTTTCTCTTCAATAGTTGATAGTACTTTCGATTTCCTAGGTATTACAGTTTTGGAATCCATTCATATCCACAGTTCCAAGCCAACTTCAAACTAATACTCTTCAGCTACCGGGTTATCTATGGTGATTTTATCATTTTCATTGTTAACCTTCATCTATTTACATTCATAGGTCTAAAATGTTTTTAATCGCAGTATTTACTCCCTTCACGTCATATCATGTTCATTAGATTTTCATCATTATTTTGTTTGATTCTATTACCAGGTTTCTTTTAACACCGAAGATGGGTTTATGACATATCAGAAAAGTCTCATTATTTTTATAAAATGTTCATTTACACATTGGTTCTTCTTTTTATACAACGAATAAGATTATCTTCGAGTCAATCAATT
>SDVV010006587.1:0-18335 GCA_016164225.1 Gammarus roeselii
TATATCTATATATCTCGACACTAATTACTTAGTCATCTTTGTGCAGCACTCTCCCCTAGGAGTGAGAGTGCTACGGAAAGTCGCGCTGGCGACTGTGTACAGATGGTACGTCTTGGTGACGGTGTAACAGGGACAGGGTATTCCGGCGACGGTGTACCACTGACGTGCACCAGTTACGGTGTACCAGCGACAAGTTCACCACGATCGACGCCTTCGATTGTGTGTGATGAGGCATCAGGTCCTTGAGTAGGTAATTGACACAGCGACACCAGGTTCATGAGTAGGTAATTGACACAGCACGTCCCGATATTGCTTCGAGTAACTGTACCTACCTGGTCCAGACACTACAGGTAGCTTCTGATGTGTTAACATTGAAAAGAATGCATCGAAAAATAAGTTTTAAGAGTGCATAGGCTTGTTGTTGCAAACATGATAAGAAAAACGTGTAGCTAGTGGAGAGCCACGTTTTGCTGGGGCTCCTTTAACAAATGCCGAAATGACACGCTGTGATTCAGGCTCGAGAGAGAACTCTTAGTAATGAGAATGCTCGGCAATAAACTCTTGGCTGTCCGAGTGTTTGAGGAAAACAAATCTTCTTGGTCAAACTTGAAACAATCTCATACAGAACGTGTTGCAAGTCATGACCCGCTCACTGAGAACCCGTGAGGATAGGAGGATAGGGTCGAGACACTCACAGCAGAAACGAGCCCCTTGGATCAGTTGAGGTCTTAAGAATCACATCAATGACCGCGAGCTGGCAAACTATGCAATACAAGGCCGCGTGTACTCTCCCTCGATGCAATATAGACAATGCCACATGTAAGGCCACGTGGTTTCTTAGCTGTGTTCCTGCTAGAGGGAAGAAGAAAGTGTTCGCCTGCACACGATTCAGGAGCAAGAACAAACAGTGCTCGTTGCTATCTGTTGTGCATGGCTTAGCTTATTGCCTTATCCTTTCCGCTAAAGCAAGGGCTTGCACATTGAAGGTTGGTTTTTAACGAAAGATTATGAAGTGGAATAGCAAGATCATGCTTCGTGCAGTCAGCACCATAACGATTTGACTCAGGTCCTATCGAGAGCAGAGACCATGTTTACATTCATCGCTGTTGACAAAAACAAAGATTGAGTAATTGAAAGGAAACTGCAAAGCCGTCAATCATTGCACAGACTAAGACCTTCAATCTCTTCTGTTCTCGTCGCCAGCTTTGGTGGATATCAACAACGTACAGTTCTGCATTCCCAGTTGTTGAGCAATGATCCTCTCACGATCTGGCTTGTTGGTGTTGTATTGTGTAGCCCCAGTGGCAAACCACTCTGGCTGTGAGTAACCTCAGTAGAATCTCACCCGGCCTGTGTGAGTCCTACTGGAGTGGTCACTTAAGACTGTGTAATCTAATGGAGTAGATACTCGGAGCTGTGTGTAGCCTTTGGAATGTCACTTGGGTGTGTGTAGCCTTTGGAGTGCCACTCGGGCTGTTTGTAGCCTATAGTGGCACTCGGGCTGAGTGTAGCCCTTGTATAGTAGTCACTTGAGCCCGTGTGTAACTTCCAGGGGAGTCGTCACTCAGGGCTGTGTGTAACCCCAGCGTAGGGGTCATTCAGGCCAGTGTGTAGCCCTAGTGGTGTGGTCATTTGGTCTGTGTGTAGCATGAGTGGAGTAATAACTCGGGGCTGTGTGTATCCCCTGTGAAGTGGTCACTCAGGCTTTTGTGTTGTCCAAGTGGAGTAGTGACTCGGAGTTGGTTGTTGCCCATTAGAGTGGTGAATCCGGACACTGTGTAGTCTCATTGGAGTAGTTGCCTGGAGCTCTTTTTAGCCCTTTGAGGGGTCACACGGAACTGTGTAGCCCCAGTAGAACAGTCAGTCGAGGCAGTGTGTAGCTCCCGGTAATAGTGACTCGGGCTGAGCGTAGCCCCTTTGGAGTGTCACTTGGGCTGTGTATAGCCCATGTGGAGTAATTACTCGGGACTGTATGTAAATCCAGTGAGGCAGTCATTCAAGGATGTGTGTAACTCCAGTTGAGGGGCTACTCGGTCCTGTGTGTAGTTACAGTGGTGTGGTCATTCGGGGCTGTGTGTAGCCCCAGTGGAGTTGTCATTTGGAGCTGTGTGTAGCTTCAGTAGAGTGTTGGGGTGGATGAATGACTATTCATTTTATAGATCATTAACACTTTATTTTAGTATTTTAATCTTTCTTATTTCGTGTGCTCTGTTATTTATCTGTGCCCTCTTTTCATGGTGATCAATTTTTAATTAGTTATATAAATATGTATGGTTAGATGCCCGTAGGGGCTCTAGGTGGACTATGCGGTGTGTTAGTTAGTCTGGTCCAACCTACGGTAGGAGAATTTGCACTCTCCCAGGCGCTTAATAAATGTCTGAGCGCAGCTAGGCGTATTGATGGCTAAAACGTGGAATAAAGTTGATGTTGATCTTAGAGAGTGAAAGTCTTGAATGGCACTGTGCGTGGAGGGGACGAGGCGTGTTTAGGCAGGTTGAGGCGAGTGGAGACGAGTCGACTGGCGAGGCGATGAGTCGAGACGAACCGAGGTTGGTTGAGACTAGGTGACCCGGGAGTGGGGGGTACTCGCGGCACCCGCGGGACTCGAGGGACCCGGGGGTTTCGGGAACCCGGAGGACTTGAAGACCAGGAGGATTTGGGGGGATCCACTTGGACCCTTTCGGGGCCCTTTGGGACACCCTTGAGACCCACTTGAGAAACTTTGGTACCCGCTTGAAGCCGCTCTGAACTCTGGGACCTCTGCTCCCACCTCCCCACGCTGTAAAACCCATACACAAAAAAATGTATGTATGTGAAATGCATGAGTATGACAATTAACCATCACAGTCCGCGGACCACCCTACGGGGGAGTCTGCGTCAACTTCACGTTGGGACTCCGGTGGAACATGTAAGCAACTACTACTACTACAGTCCGCGGATTACTGACGCAGAGGGCAAGGGTAGCGTCGACGCTGGTCGAGGTGCGTCGAGATCAGTCGGAACTAGACCGCGTAGCTGTAAACATTGTGTTGCGTTGTTGTCGAAGCTGATTTTGTCCGTGTAGCTGTAAACCTTGTACCAGTCTCAACGGTGATGCCTGTGCTCACTAGCGCGCGTACATATTACTCTTGATGTTCTAAATGATTGGAGCGAGGATTCGTTTCGTCTGAGTCTTACCTGAATAAATGAAGTGTACTATAATCGACTTACTAGGTCGTGTTGCGTTGCTGTCAGCTGACTTTGTCCGGTTGTAGCTGCAAACCTTGTACTAGTCTCGACGATTCTACCTGTACGCACTAGCGTGCGTACATATTGCTCATGAAGTTCTAAATGATTGGAGGCGAGGATTCGTTCCGTCTGAGTCTTACCTGAATAAATGAAGTGTACTGTGGTCGACCTGGACCGTGTGGCGGTCTAGGTCTTGATGCGTTGCTGTCGGAGCTGACTTTGTCCGTTTAGCCGTAAACCTTGCACTAGTCTCGACGATGCTACCTGTGCGCACTAACTTGCGTACATATTACTTTTGAAATTCTAAATGATTGGAAGCGGAAGCCCGTTTCGTCTGAGCGTTTTTCTTATGCGCAACGGCGTGCGTCTGACATTGCTAAAATTTTCAATTCATTCTAACTTTAAAAGCGTTTTTTTCTCGCACACTGAGGCGTACTAGCCGACTGGAATCCATGATCATCGAGCCCTACGGGGGAGCCTATTATGACTCGCGTTGAGGCTCTGGTGGAACTGAGGATCAAATCAAATCAAATATCAGTAGAGTGCTTACTCGAGGCTGTGTGTAGCTCCAGGCAAGTGGTTCCTTTGAAGCTTTTCAAACTTGTACAAATTATTGTTTTGGGTGTTTTTCATTTGTATACATGTTCAACTTTGTTGCATAGTTGCTCTGTTAAATAAGGTTTTTTATAAATCGGCCGTCTTTTCCCATGGCATCTTCAACCCTCCTTGTTCCTCTGTGCTGCGACCGGCATGAGGGACTTATCACTTCTCGTTGTGTGCTGCACCCGTTCACGACCTTCATTGGAAGGTTTATCAGGCAAATCATGGGATACTTAATACCGTTTTGTCGTTCCTCCGTCATGTCCTGTGGTTAAGAAGGCTGACATCCAGAGTCTCACTGACGGACACAGTGGTCATCCTGGCCAAAGTGTTCTCACCTAAGTTCTCATGACGTATTCACTGTCCTCACGGCCAGTGGAACCACCTCGCTCCCCGAGTCTCCATCACGCGAATAGTCGTCGTTCTGTTCTAATGACTGCCACAACATAAATCATATACGTTTTCATTATAAAAATAACTTCTGAATGAATTTCAGAGTTTTCTTACATTCAATCATCTCCTCATGTGCAAGGTTTGGTGGCCGATGTAACATTTGATTTGTTTGGTACGATTACACTTCAATTCAGGAACACTATTATTATAAGCTATTAATTATAGACCCTAGTTGTAATTTTCGAGGTAAGGTTAGTATATGATAATTAATTGATAACACTTTGTTTAAGCTCCCCTAATAATGGTGTTAGGAAGTAAGTTAATTCTAGAGGCGGTAATGACTCCAACAAAGCTAGTTTCTGTTACGGGTATCTTAGGACGGGTGGTGGGGGTTGTTAGCCTCTGCACCAGCTCCTCCTCCTTTGTTGCGTGCTCTCCTAAAGTCTGGCTCCTCTCTTGGTGCACAGTAGACTTCTTCCAAGGCGAGGCTGTTTCTTCATATGATGCGGTACAGTGTCATCACATGTTGTAACATGTAGGGTGTTTAACTATGTAAACACTGTATTTGAATCCTTAGTTAATAGATTAGATGGGAAAACTGAACTTGACATATTTTAATGCATTGAATGACGTAAATTAAATTTTTGAAATACAAATTCTTATGAGCGCAGATTTGAACCCTTCGGATGTAGCTTGCAACTGCACATGGAACTTTTTCATCACTCATTTCTGTCGCGACTTTGCTTAGCAGTTTCTTTATATATTCAACTGTCGCTGGAAAGCGTTCGTAGACAATGGTTCCATCTACTCCCGAAACTAATTTTCAAGCGGGATGAGGCCACCGAACAAACCAGCCTTGGTTCGCTCATAGCCCCGACCTCAGCCCGCTTGACTATTGGTTTTAGGGAGAGATGGAATCCATTGTCTGCGAGCAACGAAAATTTAACATATAAAGTAAAACAGCTCCGCCATGTCGCGACAGAAATGAGCAAGGAAAAATGTTCGACGTGTTGTTGCAAGCTTCAGCAGTGGGGTTTAAATCTGCGCTCAGATGAGTGGGTCCTTTGAGCTGATTTTTTTTTCGTATAATGCATTAAAACATTTAAAGTCCACTCTTTTTCAATGCATTCTATTAATTCAAAGCACAATCTGACCTATGTTGATTTTATAGATCGTTTAAATGGTGAAAAACTTTATAAACATCCTGTTTATGATATTTCTATTGGCATACACACACGTCCTTCGAAGGTGTGACAAAGTGTTATCCTAAGGTGTTTACAGTGTTATCATGAGGTGCGATTCAGTTCCTTTCGTTTATGTCCTACAGAGTCCTCCTAAGATGCGAAACGGTGTCCTTCACATGAATGACTCGGTATTCTCCCTCTGTTCTAAAGTGCAACACCGTGTCCTTATGTGCGACACGGGTTTCGCCTAAGGCGCGACACAGTGTTCTGAAACGTTACAAGTTTTTCTCATGGTGCGATTTAGTATCCTCTTGAAGAGCGACACAATGTTCTCCTTAAGTGCAACGGTGTCGTTCTAAGTGGCGACGCGGTAGCAATGAGGGATACACGATGTCCCCCTTAAGTGAAAGTGTCCTCCTCAAGTGCGATACAGCGTCTTCATCCTGTGTGGTGCTGTGTCCTTCAAACGCGCGACACTCTCATGTTGAAAAGCATTTGCCGGTGGCTGTCACTGAAGTAGAGAAGCTCATGCTTTTTAAGGTCCTTTACCTCAATATTTGAGCTTTTGAAACATGTCTCCAGGTCTCTCCTCGTGTCGCCGTCACGATAAAAACGACTGTCAATACGACGTAATGTAAGGAAATTGCAACGTAGCTTACTTTATCTATCCCATACTTTAATGCACGCTGTGCTTGGAATGGCGTGAGATTCGCTACGCTTCCTTGACCATAGCGCAGATTCTTTGCCACGGAATCAGTTAGCTGCTCTCACTTCACATTTCTTAACCTTCCTCATTGGCTCATTAAAATCCGCCAGAATATCTGATTCTAGAACATCGTTTGTCCACCGTAGTAAACATCCGCCAAAATATCTGATTCTACAACATCGTTTGTCTATTGTACAGTGAACATCCGCCAGAATATCTGATTCTAGAACATCGTTTGTCCATCGTACAGTGAATATCCGCCAGAATATCTGATTCTAGAACATCGTTTGTCCATCGTAGAGTGAACATCCGCCAGAATATTTGATTCTAGAACATCGTTTGTCCATTATACAGGGAACTTTTTCGTATAGATAAGGTCGATGATATATTCTGATCGATCCTAACATATGTTTACAACTTATATCGACTTTGATCAGTGATAAAATTTAGTCACCATACCCATTTTCATGTTTTGATCAGTGATAAAATTTAGTCACCGCACCCAGTCTCATTCTTGTTTGGTAGTAGCAACAGACGTCAATAAAGAGGTACGCTGCTCATGTAATTATAGATACTGGAGTATACTTATTTTGGTATTTGTTTTGTTACAAGCCGTTTGAGTCGTCCCTCGCAAAATTCGTCCATGACACTGCAAACATTGTGGCATTGATTTGGAATTGTCATCGCTGCATATTGTTATGAGTGTCAGTGTAGCATATGGCGCACCTCTTTATCAACTGCTTGGTTCCAACCCTCGTGTGAGGTGACACTTTCATACACTTCGGTAAACTCGGAAGTGTATACGATCATATGACTTGTGCTTATGAAAGACTTCCGTGATGCAATCGCTCGCCCGAAAACGTAACTTTTGTCTTCACTGCTTTATTTGATCTGATCTGACGCGATAGTCAAGAACTTTTGTTTCTAACTGCAACCGTCAATTGAAGATCACATTTTCTACACTGGTCGAGCTGTCTAGTATTATTCATGGCTGCATATTGTATTCAGTAGTATTAGGTACTTCAATAGTTCAACTACTGCCCCCGTTCATAGCGATGCATTCTCATGTTAGAGCTGCCGTCGTTGTGGTCATAACAATCCATAGTTCCTCTCGCTGGTCGCCAGCTAAACTGGCTGCTCAGAATAGTCAGGTGTTTTCCTTAGCTTTGCTCTGCTTTGTGCCATCATAATATTGAGTTGATTTGGTCGTGTCTGGGTATTAGAACAATGAACATAGTGTTCCATAGTATTACATAGCATTGGATTGCAAGCAATGCGGTATGATTTTCGTATATCTTTGTAATTGTGAGTCACACATTTTGACGCCTACATACTCACCTATACGTAATTGTAGCAGCAGTATAATATAATTCCTAACAAGTCAAACTTATCCCCTTACGTCGAGGTTAGCCATTTTGTTTTAGACGAGGAAGATTGCACTGCTAAATTACTTTCTTCTTTTACACGGGTTGGCTTGTACAAACGTCGTTTGATCCTCGTTGTCACCACTGCTGCGGCTTGCGATCTTCTCTTCATGATCATTGTTTATGCTTCACCCGAAGAAGCTGACTTTGTTTGTTAGAATTTGCTGTTCGGAGATTATTTAAGCAAACAGCTCTAACAACTACCGCCATGTTGTTTTATTTTGAATTTGTAATAAGTTTATGATATAGATGTGGCCTGTCTCCCGAGGATCCTACTCGGTCACCGGAGCACAGAACTCGTTCCAATCTGAGTAGCGCCGCTCCTTCACACTGTGTACTCCAGCAATAACACTGTTCATTACTCTTCTCCCTCTCCGCCCCCCATCTTGACTACCACTACTGCTGCTTCTATTATTGTGATGTCGTCACGTAACTGTAGTCTTCGTGGATATTTTAATGTTAAACTTCAATCACTTTTTTAGCATAATCATCACGGTAATTCATTCCAGAATGAAATTCTGACGGGTAACATGTCTCCTCCCACTGAGGGACTGTAAAGTATTGTGTGTACCTATTTATATGGATGCTCTGCTTATGTCGTTGCTGCATTCTGGTTACAGCTACCTACTTCTACTCAACTTATCCTTTGTATTGATGCTATAATTTTCGTACAACAACGTATTTCTTGTTGTATTGGTCTCCTGCTTCGAACGTGGCATGCTGTGAACCTTGACTGAAGTTTTCCTGAATGCCACTTGTCCTGTGATCTTTTTCTGCATAGTGTTTGCGTCTATGTAATACTCGAGTCAGGCACACCGGTTTCCGTTTTCACCTAATTTCGTGTTCTGCCATAGGAGAATAGTGGGCTACCCGTCTGATCTAATCAGCAATAGGAGGCCCATTGTTCTTAGGGCCATGACTTTTGACTGCTCTTTTGTCTTCGTTCAGCGCAGGGCACTGTCATTAATATGCTATATCCTTCATCTCTTACTAACATTGTTTAATCGGGTATATTGAAATATTCGTGTGTCCAACCCATATAAAATCGCCGCTCAGAAAATTCAAACTTCCATCAAAAGATGTTGTACCCTTTGACCTAAAAGACGCGCATTAATTGGTTTTCTTACTTGGGCTAAGAAAATTCTGATCGGAGTTATCATTGCCGAGTGTGCAGTGCTACCCTTGAAGCAATTCTTCACTGGGCTTCTTCGTTTAATGACACCTATGCTTTCTTCTATGCATTATTTGCTGGTCACAAATCTGTATACTGGTTAGGCTCTTGTCTGTTACAATTGCCCTGTTATTCATCTTCATTCTCGCAGATAAATTCAAACTAATATGCAAACAACAAACCATGTGAAAAAAGCCGCTATTTGAAGAGAAGTGACGCACTCAGAATCTCTGCTGGGGAAAATACTTCACCTAGATTAATTTTCAGAGTATTTTGTCAAAAACTTCCTTGCAAAAATCGGACAAAGGAATGAAAAAAAGTATCGAGATATTTTATTATGCAAAGCCCATACTTTGTTGATGCATCTTCGTTATCA
The DNA here is from genome assembly GCA_016164225.1 of Gammarus roeselii. Taxonomy (NCBI): domain Eukaryota; kingdom Metazoa; phylum Arthropoda; class Malacostraca; order Amphipoda; family Gammaridae; genus Gammarus; species Gammarus roeselii. The sequence continues at coordinate 9,083 of SDVV010006587.1, forward strand.
CAGTCGTCGAACATGACGGGGCATCTGGATTGGTATCAGTTTTGTGTAGCTATCAACTTGTTGTCAAGTCTCAAGCATAGATGTGAAGCTCCCATTTGTTGTCAAGTTTCAAGCATTGCGATGTGAAGCTCCCACTTGTCAAGTCTCAAGCCTCACAATGTGAAGCTCCCACTTGTCAAGTTTCAAGCATCGCGATGTGAAGCTCCCACTTGTTGTCAAGTCTCAAGCCTCACAATGTGAAGCTTCCCCTTGTTGTCAAGTTTCAAGCATCGCGATGTGAAGCTCCCACTTGTTGTCAAGTCTCAAGCCTCACAATGTGAAGTTCCCACTTGTTGTCAAGTTTCAAGCATTTCGATGTGAAGCTCTCACTTGTTGTCAAGTCTCAAGCCTCACAATGTGAAGCTCCCACTTGTTGTCAATTACCAAGCATCGCGATGTGAAGCTCCCACTTGTTGTCAAGTACCAAGCATCGCGATGTGTGCTGTGTTTTAGTGGCATATTGCATCTTAGTGTCTTTGGTTTGGCATGGCCATTGCAAGAGCTTGGATCACTTTCCCCTTCTCTGGACGGCAACCATAAGGAGTAGTCATCATTATAGCTTTGCTTTGCGCTCGTCGAAATGCTTCTGGGCGGTCAAGATCATCCTACTTTGTTTATATTTATTGTATCTGCTAAACCTCAGGGAATTTATTATTTGTATTTATTGTAAATATGGTAGCTACCTATATAATGATGTAATGAGTAGAAAAGAGGAGCTGTCTGCTAAGGATAAGACCGTTTTTTCGTTTGGTTAGTTTGGCCCGTACAGCTGACGTACTTGAATGTATCCAAAACGGAGAATTTATTTTATTATTCGTTGTTAAATATTGGTATATGTTTATAATTTTTCTTTTCAAGTTAGGGGGCATTCCGCTAAACGCCCTCTGCTGTTAACAAAAGTGGGGTAAATTAAAGTAACTATTGTGTCCGGCTCTTTCTGTTAAGGACGCTTAGAAGGCGACAGGAGTTTGGAGTGCAGTCTATGTAACATGGTGAATGTGTATGGCCGAGCTGTTGTCAGCAGTGTAATCTCTGTCCTGATAACGATAAGGTGCTCCAAGCTGCCTTAGTCTGAAGAGTTGGACAAGACGCTGTATCTAGATAAGAAGTAACGGTGTTGAACAAAACAGTGTTACTAGATACATTTTCCAGCTACTTTGTTCAATGTTCAGTAGGAAATGTTTCATAAAGTAACTGGAAGCAGTAACTACCTAGGTTTTGTATCTTGTCTCCCAACATTGACTAGGAATCTATGCTTCGTGCTGGTATGGGAGAGTGCAGTGTTGAGAACTGGTACAGTAGTGATCAGTGCTGTGAACAGGTGGGTAGGGTTCTGATTTTTGTGTTGGTGTTGTAGGATTCAGTGCGTCGTGCTGGTGGACAACACATTGCTGCTGCATTGACAAATATTTGACCTGACCATATTTTGTTTATAAACGTTCCCTTCTTTCTTTGTTTAGAAAACTTATTTGGAAGCACCACGTGTTCTTCAGTACGTCGTTGTAAAAGCTGAAAATCTTCTGTCTGCAGCCTCATCTGTGTAGCCTACACGCCAACGATTTGTTGACACGCCAACCATCTGATGACACCGCTACCATCTAATGACAGGTTAGACTGACCACAACGATCAGTCAAGATAAGCTATCTTTCCCTGTTCAGCAACCGACGTCCCTCGGAAAATTAGACTTGATCTGCGAATGACAGTGTAGGAACTGGCGTCATGTCCAATGTTCATGAAGCTGCATTTATTGGTGGCTGGTTCCATGGTTGATGTTGTCGAACATAACATTTGTTTGAGACGTGCTCATTGGTAATTATGGCTAGCTATTTACTAAAATGTTAATCAAATGTTAAGAGTTCACTGTAGCCGAAGAATCAGGCCAAGATTTGCGACTTCTTTATTGAAATGATTCATTTTTCTTAATTTATGAGCACTCGTATGCGGGCTATATAACTTCTATCTGCGATTTTCTTAGTGTTATTGATTTCCATATTAACCTGCATAAGTAGCTACGATCATATTGAATTATAGTCCTTTATTTGGAACTTTCCCTGGTCTAGATTGTTTGCAGGAGGCAAGTCAATGCCTTCTGTCTAGTTTTTATCTCGCATTCAGGCGACGCTGGTTGAAGACTAAATTACAAGTTGTTTCTCTTATGTTTTTGAAACATTAACAACACTTTGTCTTAATTCAATGGCAAGAACTTCTTAAAGACATAACGCAGCAAATGGCACCGAGGCTAAAAATGCGTAGCGGTACGTTTACTCCGTGACGCTGCTTACCGCTTAGTGTGTGCTGCAACACCAGCACTGCGTAACAGGCTTTTGATGTAACACCAGCACTGTGGTAAACACATATTCAGCAACACATGCACTGTATTCCTGATGCATCACATTGATAGAGGTACCTCCCATCGCATACCAGTAGTACGATACATGTATTCCACAATTACGGGTTGAGCCAGCCAACAGTACCTCCTGCTTTTCTCATCCATTAAAAGGCTCATTCTTCCATTTTTTGTGACGGTCTCAGGAGAAAGTTCCTTGTCCGTCGTGTCGCTAACCTTGATCGTGTAATTGTATTACTCTTAAGTATTCCACTTATTGAATCTATCGCATTATTTTTGTAATACTGTATGGATGCATCTGTTGCGCTAGTTAGTATCAGCTCTACACCTCCATGGACGAATTGACCGCTGATGTCTCCTGGGTCGGAGTTCTCCTTAGTGCTGCGAGAAAGTAACTTTTTAGTGTTAGCTACGTCAAATTAAGATAAGAGCAAATAATGTCGCTGCCAATTCACTGACCTGTTATTAATGCCACATGACGGTTACTAGGTTGTGTGAATAACCTAGGGGTATGAAAAAAGTGCCGCTGTTCTCGAAGGAAATTTTGTGGACTGTTTTGCTGGAGCGTGTCGTGTTGTCAACATGTCACCGCGAACATTGATGACGTTTGTATTTTGTATCCTGCTTTAAAGTATTGACAATCGTGTATGTTCTTCTCTCGTTCATTGGCATTAGCGTACTTCTAAGACGAATTCAATGCTATTATGCCTTCATTGGACTAGGCCAAAGGTACATGTGTGCTTCATTTCAAGACAACCAATGTTACTTACGACTAAAATTTTACACTGTTTTTTCTTGTAAATGTGAGGTCTTGAGCTGTAAACCTATTGTTTGCATTTGAAGCTGTTATTCAATGTCTTATTGGTCTTGTGATATCACTGCAACTCAGTTAAACAAAGATACCTACTTAGCGACCTTTACCAGTCTGTCAGCTGTGCTGGCATCACTTTTGGCACATCGTGAAGAAATGGCCTGCGTTCAAAGAAAACGTCTAAAGGACATTTGTTTATCGAGTATTTGCATCTGTTCGCAATTTGAGACCTAATTCAACCCAATTAGTGTGGTAACTTGTGACAGCTGCTATTTGGTAATCTTATCTATCTCCGCTATCATTGTTTTGATAAGATGGTTCTGTTTATGGATGATGAGTACACATACTATATCGAGAGAATAAACTATATATGTGTCTCCATAGGAAAAATAAATTTAACTGGCTTGGCAATCGAGTTCTGAAAACGTGACTTTAATTAGTTACTTCGAATTTTATTTGTTTTGAATATTCAATGTACGAGATGTTATCAAATTATTTGTTAGAATACTTTTATGCGTAGAACATCAAACGATCACATTGTTTGCATCTCCGTTCAGAACATATTTTCTTCCTTCAGGGTGCCGGTGTTCAACAAGTAACGCTCAGTCACGTGACCGTGACTCTGCATTCTCGTAATGGAACGCCGGTGGTTGCTTTGACTTGTTTCAGGACCATTTGTCCATGGCACTAAGAAGGGACTGCACACAGCAGTTCGATGATGTTGGTTAGACCCTACAGACATGGCAAAAATCTTTCAAAGAGTCAATTTTGTTCAATCTGACATCGCATGAGAATTCTTACATTTTGAATACATTGTTAAGTAGCTATTAACTTTTGGTGTAATGGCATCACTGAAAACACTTCAGTAAGAAAATAACGTTTACGATTCTCGTAGCAATTTGGTGTTGATCTAACGTAGCTACCGTATGAAGTTAATTGTTGTACAACCCAATATTTGTAACCCTCTAATGTCGTGCATTGTTCTGGCACTAATTCGTTACAAGGATGGTGGACAGTTGTGCGCCCGAGTTTTTTAATGTTGCTTAATTGCGTTCCGCAGATACGGAAGCAAAGCTCTAGTAAAATAACTGTTGTTCGTGTACTAAAGTACACTCGGCAATCAAATTATGGACCTACAATCTTTCGACTCGCAGCTGTCCTTGTGCCAACTGTTTTGTCGATGCGCATGGAGATTTAGTTGCTAGATTGGAACTCCAGCGTGTGGCACCGAGGTTCAAAGTTGCTCGTACAAATTTAAAAAAAATCTATGCAAGTTATTTTTTTGGCTTATCCAAGTATGAAACATCCTGACTGCTGGCTCTCCGAACGTTAAACTGCTACCGTCGTGGCAATACATTAGAACAGTTTGATTGACGGGATGGTGCAACAAAGCTATCATCAAACGATCTGAGTGATGCGGTGGTACATTCAAAGAGTTATCGAACAGCCACGTTGATGCAGTGGCACAGCAGATGTGTCATCAACGAGTTTTTAGCGGTGCAAAAAAAATCATCAGCAGTTGAAGAGCACTGCGTCATCAAAAACTTTTTTGAGTGGCGCAGTAGTACAGTCAAGATTTTATCCAACCCTGGATGATGAACTGGTACAACTACTGCATCATCAAACAGTTTAGAGAGATGCAGTGGTACAGACAATGCATCATCAAACAGTTACTGCGGTGCAGTGGTACAGCCAATGCTTCATCAAATAGTTACATTGGCGCAGTGGTACTGCCAATGCATCATCCCACAGTTACTGCGATCCATCGGTAAAGCCAGTGCATCATCAAACAGTTGCTGCGGTGCAGTGGTACAGCCAATGTTTCATCAAACAGTTACTGCGGTGCAGTAGTACAGTCAATGCATCATCACACAGTTACTGCGATCCATCGGTGAAGACAGTGCATCATCAAACAGTTACTGCGGTGCAGTGGTATAGTCAATGCATCAGCTAACAGTTACAGGAGTGTAGTGGTACAACAAATGCATCATCAAACAGTTACTGCGGTGCAGTGGTACAGCCAATGTTTCATCAAACAGTTACTGCAGTGCAGTGGTACAGCCAATGCATCATCAAACAGTCACTGCGGTGCAGTGGTACAGTCAATGCATCATCAAACAGTCTCTGCCGGGCAGTGGTACATACAATGTTTCATCAAACAATTACTGCGGTGCAGTGGTACAGCCAATGCAACAGTCACTACGGGACAGTGGTACAGACAATGTTTCATCAAACAGTCACTGCTGTGCAGTGGTACAGCCAATGCATCATCAAACAGCTACTGCGGTGCAGTGGTACAGTCAATGCATCATCAAACAGTCACTGCGGTGCAGTGGTACAGTCAATGTATCATCAAACAGTCACTGCGGGGCAGTGGTACAGTCAATGCATCATCAAACAGTCACTGCGGAGCAGTAGTACAGCCAATGTTTCATCAAACAGTTACTGCGGTGCAGTGGTACAGCCAATGCATCATCAAACAGTTCCTGCGGTGCAGTGGTACAGCCAATGCATCATCAAACAGTTACTGCGGTGCAGTGGTACAGCCAATGCATCATCAAACAGTTACTGCAGTGCAGTGGTACAGTCAATGCATCATCAAACAGTTACTGCGGTGCAGTGGTACAGCCAATGTTTCATCAAACAGTTACTGCGGTGCAGTGGTACAGTCAATGTATCATCAAACAGTCACTGCGGGGCAGTGGTACAGTCAATGCATCATCAAACAGTCACTGCGGAGCAGTAGTACACCCAATGTTTCATCAAACAGTTACTGCGGTGCAGTAGTACACCCAATGTTTCATCAAACAGTTACTGCGGTGCAGTGGTACAGCCAATGCATCATCAAACAGTTCCTGCGGTGCAGTGGTACAGCCAATGTTTCATCAAACAGTGACTGCGGTGCAGTGGTACAGCCAATGCATCGTCAAACAGTTACTTCAGTGGCACAGCCAATGCATCATCAAACAGTTACTGCAGTGCAGTGGAACAGCTAATGCATCATCATACAATTTGGAGTGATACAGTTGTACAGCCAAACTGTCATCAAACAGTCAAGAGTAATGTATTGCTACAGTCAAGGCGTCACTATTAGTTACACTTCAAGCAACGCAATAATTTGTTTCTCAATAATAAGTAAAAGTGCGCAATAAACAAGCAATCAAATTGTATACATTTTAACATTTTCAGCACTCGAAAATAAGAATCGGTTCCTTTTTCTGTGAATGCAGTCTATGGTATTTACTGCCGTACTTAATTGGACGAATTCGTGATACCACCAAATGGATCATGTTCCACCACCTGTCTCTGTCCTGTCGTCCTATCTCGAGTCTTGTTTTTAACACGACATGATTTATTTATCACCCATTGTCCCAGGTTGTTTGGTAGTTGACTCGCATTCATTATTACACATTTCTGAGCTCTTAGCCCAATGATTTATTGGCCGTGGTGACAATGTTATTGTACCAAATTGTTGGCATTTTAGGGTGAGTTATTTTTTGTGCTAACCAGTTTTTGAGAAATTTTGATCTGTTATCTCAGAGCTGTCAGGAATATGAATTCGGTTGTCTACCAAGGCATTTTAACCGGACCTATCTCAACGTTTTAGCTGGTGCTGAGGTAACAGTGTACCAATATTCTTTTGCACTTCAGCAGTTTCCGGTAAATGATAATAAGTACTCCTCAAATGTGCTATTGAAACGCTACTTATTGTTTACTAAAGATTGTTTCCACCATAGAAGAAAAATCATCTAGAACATGAAAAATTAACAAAGGTTCTTTACACACACGCAATAGCTACCACAAAGGAACTTGTGGTGCATGTTAACTGCGGCGATATGCACGGTCAGCTACAGGAACAGTTCTCACTGTAACGAGCGTGTTGCCGAAGCGGTGTGTCGAAGAATTCTACTTGTGTACCTTCTTTTGCTAGGAGCAGTTATGTAGTGTAGTTTAGTTCTGTAAACTACTATAGCGTGGAAATTGTCAACTTGTGTACCTACCCAAGCTAGGAAGTGGGCATTGACACTTCCTGGTTAATACAAAAAAATGTTGCTCAGCGATAGTTTTATTTGTACATATAATGGAATCTATATACCTTAAAATAATAGTACAATGTTGCCTCTCAGAGCAGTTGAGTGCCAGCACCAACTTATCAATAGTACAAAGGTTAATGTTTATGAACTGCCTCTATTATTATGTAGATTGGGAATGTGTTTTTGTGTAGTAAAAATTGACCGGATATGTAAATCATATGCATAAAATGAATGTTAGAATCTGTAATCATTAAAAGGTATTTGTTCAAATGTGTTTTATTGAATTACATGTCTTCCGTAGTTTGTTACAACTTGAAAGCCTTTATTGCGTGTCGTAGGTACTATTTCATGCTATCAGTTTTTGAAACGGGTATAGTATTTGCATGTACATTTACCGGCCGGACCCTTTAGCACAAAAGGGCTAAGTTGTGTGAATGTGAGCGTGTGAGGGTGTGAGGTGCGCCTTGCCGTCGGCCACCCCCCTTTCTGGGGGATGCGGCCTAGTGTCTGTATCTGTATCTGCATGTACATTTATTGGTCAATTATATTTCATGTTTCGTTCGCAGTGACATTTGTTGTAAGCATATGCTGCTTCATTTATTTATTGACCAATAACATTTCTTGTTTCGTTTACAGTGACGTTTGTTGCAAACATATGCTGCTTGTTTTACAGATACAGGTACAGACACTAGGCCGCATCCCCCATAAAGAGGGGTGGCCCGCGGCAAGGTGCACCTCACACCCTCATACGCTCACACTTACACAACTTAGCCCTTTTATGCTAAAGGGTCCGGCCGGTAACCACGCAACACACACTCTGGGTCACGAGTGCAGTCCGAGGACCCGTTGTCAGCAGCAGGGCCCGACAGTTTTCACTGGCTTACCCCCGCCGCGTCATAATGGCCGGGGCCCCCCACCCATGACCATCCCGAGAACGGGATGCCAAGGGCGGGAAAGCACATCAGAGCAGCGTCAAAATCAACCGTTCACAACTATTCGCCACTCACGCCTGTTCATTGCACGCTCTCTCGCTTCTTCCACAATCATGTCTAGCCTTCCTAACGCCTGCTTCACACCATCCATCCACCCAAACTTCGGTCTTCCTTTAGGCCTGCGACCACTCGCCTCCGCATTCATCACCCTTTTCAGCAAATCTCCCTCCATCCATCCTCTCAATGTGCCCGAAACATCTCAGAACACGCGAATCCACTCTGTCCTCCAACTTCTTCACCATCCCTGTTCTGATTCGAACCTCGCCGTCGGTGATCCGGTCTCTCAGCGTTACTCCAGTCATGCTCCTCAAACATTTCATCTCGAAAACATTCAACCTTCTTCTCTCCTCCGCTCACACCCTCCAAGTCTCAGCTCCGTAGAGCACAGTTGGGACAACAACACCCTCATACAGCCCTCTCATTGCTTTCATCCCAAACGTCCTACAGCTCATTACACTCTTCAGTGCGCCCAACACTTTTCACCCCTTCTTCACTCGCGCCTTCACTTCAGTTTCCACTAGTTAAGTTATTTCCACATGGGAGCCCAGATACTTAAAACACTGAACTTCCTCCAAGAGCTCTCCGATTAGGGGGACACTAATTTGCTAGCATCGACAGTCCTCGATCATCTCATTACTTTACTCTTACCCACGTTCACTCGAAGCTTCCTCCTCTCACACACTCTACCAAACTCAGGCACTAGCCTACATAGCTTCTCCTCTGAATCCGCAACCAGGGCCGTATCATCAGCAAATAGCAACTGGCTCAACTGCCAACTCCGCCCATTCGCTTCCAAGAGTTCCAAGCCACGACCCAGCACACTCGCGTTCACCTCCCTGACCAATCAATCCATATAGAGGTTGAACAGCCAGGGAGACATCATGCAGCCTTGTCTCAGTCCCACTTTCACTGTGAATCAATCACTCACCTTGCTTCCCACTCTGACACATGCTCGGCTGCCAACATAGAAACTCTGCACCGCTTTCAACAGATGTCCGCCCACTCCATACAAATGCAACACCCTCCACA